>PVIU01013174.1:0-57004 GCA_004026605.1 Ondatra zibethicus | reverse complement strand
TTTTTTTTTCTACAGGGCATCACTATGTAGCTTTGGCTGTTCTGGAACTCATTATGTAGGCCAAGCTGGCCTCAGACTCACAGAGATCCACCACCTGCTTTTGCCTCTGCCTCCCAAGTGCTGGAATTATGCCCACCCAGCTCATTGTAAGCTTCTTAAAGCCAAAAAGGGCACAAATGAATATATTCTAGAACACACGAGTGAGGCAATCCTGGAAAACTACCTCAACGGGAGGTTAAATTGTTCAGACAAGACAGAGAATAGTGGCTTAGTCCAGGCTGTAGATAAAGATGTGCAGGGAATGGGAGGCGTATCCAATGGATTTGAGGTGAACTAAAGAAATGGCCACTCCATGCACCATTGGGCTTAGTTTGTTTATGGGTTGCATGTGGGGATAAAGAGAGAAAGCAACCAGTAGTAGATCCCAGTATGAGACAATCAGTGCCACTTAATGAATCCAGACAGTAGTCAGTTGCCAGGAACTGTAGGCTGGAAGTTAATGCTTCCATTTCGCCCATGCTACATTGCAAGTATTCGTAAGCACCTGGGATTAATGTCTGAAGTGCTGAGGAGCAACCTGGGCTGACACGTAAAGACATGGGTTTTCTGCATCTAATGATGGGGGTGAGAGAGTGAAGTCTACTGGGAAGGGAATATTGAATCAACAGAAGCGAACTCATCACTGCCTACTGACACCCTACAACTTCAAGTTAGCTAAAAGAGGGAGAAGTTGGGAAAAATCCCAGGAAGAAGCTGACCAGGAAGGAGGAAGAAGGAAGCCCGGGAGGTTGCAGTGCTTCAGAAGTCAAGGAGAAAATGTATTTGTTCTGTCCAAGACTGTGGAGAGGCTAAGCCAGGTTAGAACAGAAGGGCACCCTCAAGGCTATAAACATGAGAGTCTTCAGAAACCTTGGAAGAGAAATCTCCATGGTGCTTCGCCAATTTGGGTGGGATAAAGAAGTGGAGCCGGGGAAGCAGAAATGTCACTGAACATACAGGTGACATTTTGGGAACTCTTGCTTGGAAAGGAAATGAAAGAGGGTGCTGGAGAGGACAAGGAGTTAAGAATGTATCCTTTCGCAGTGAGATCGCAGATGTGTATCTGCCATTGAGCTCTATCCAAAAGATAGTATGACACCAACTACAGAGAAAGAACACACAGAGGGCTGGCATCTAGAAAAAGTTGAGCTAATCAGCTTGTATGCGAGTTTGCTGTTGCCTAATGGAGACTTTGATTGGCAGTGGCTCGGATGACACAGAGAGTTAGTTATTTCCTTCCCAATAATAGATAAATGATTTCTAGGGTTGGGTTGATGTTCAGAGACCCAGCTCCTTCATGTAGCTTGTTCCACCAGCTCTGGAGTCCTTGTTCTGAGGTTCAAATCAAGCTGCCACTGAATCCACATTCCAAGCTTCATGGCAAAAGCAGGGCATTATAGGAGCCAGCTGTGTTCTCCAGCTGTGACCTGGAGGTCGCAGGTGTCACTTCCCTTCATGTCTGGTGAGTCAGAACTTGTTCACATGGTCATGCTCAGCTGTAGAGTAGAGCAGGCTCTATAGTACTTCACCCCACTGTTCCTGTGGTCAGTTGAATATTAGGTTTCTCTCAGTGTGGAAAGGCAGTCATTAGTTGTTAGTCCCTATCAAAGCCGAGCCCTTTCTTGCAGCTTTTCACAGCCAGTAAGAATGGAATCCCCAGGTAGGGTGGGGAGAGATTGGCCTTCAGCACAAAAGGGGAACAATTTAATCCTTTGTGCTGCCAGGAAGAAAAAAAATAGATGTCGACGCTGGAGGGTTTGTGGGTCTGGCAGTGAGAAGACAAGAAAGCCCCAGCCTATGGCTTCTCTTCTCTGTTGTACTGAAGGTGAGGATGTTAGATGGGAGCCAGGATGTCCGAGGGTTCTGAACTGAGCAGAGTAATAGCCTGCACTTGGGCTTGCTTATTCTGCATCAGTCTCGACTCCAACAGCTCTGTGTCCATCCGTTTACACAATCCTTTGAAGAAGAAAAGAGGGTACTGCAGCTCAGAGAGATCTGAGTATTTGATTGAGACCCCATGGATGGTGAAGGGAACAGCTGGGACTTGTTCATGACTGGCTCCATCCCAGGACCCTTGTCCTTAATCCTGGCATCAACCACTGCTCACCTGAAGCTGGAGAGGTGAGGCTGTCTGAGTAGTTTTTTCTCACTTGACAAGTCGGGAGATTATGTTTAAGGTGATATCAATGAGTTCAGTTGCACAGCTGTCCCCAGCGAAGTTCAAGTTCAGCTACTTCGTGTAGGAACAGAGAAAGAGGGAGATAGATTTAGCCAGTGTGCTCTGCATACATGTGGCGAAAGCATATACAGCAAAGGCTGAGGACTCAAGGAAGTACCAACATTAGCATGATGAACTCTGGAACCCAAGAAGGATGTGATGCTGGATTAGAAGACAAGAAGGAGCCTAGGAATGTCACAGTAGGCAAACTAAGGGCATGAACCTGCTAGGCAGTGGTGCAGTGGGGACATTTGAAGGGGTGCTTCTGAAGTTTTACACATTCTGATTAAGATCCAAGATTGGAGCTCGAAGTTGGATGTCTGGAGAAGGCCCAAGGAGACCCAAGGGCTCTGACAAGTGGCTCCCTGAAGGTATACCATGTGCCAGGTTCATTTCCAGAAACTGATAAACCAGTCTGAGCTCATTGCTGGGTTGAGGGGATAGGGGAAAACCCTCAATTCTGCATGTGTGTTCCTGAATGTGTTTACTTGTCCAGCAGCAGTAGAAAATTGATATCCACCAAGGGGTATGCTTCAGTTTTGAATCTTCTGTAGCTCCCATGGCCCTTCCATAAATAAGATGACTACGTCAGTAGTAGCAAATGAGGAATGACCAAATTTCCTCCCGGTGTCACTGTGACCTCAGCCACATTATATTTTCTGTCTGGACTTTAATGTTCTCCCCTATAAAATAAAGTGATTGGATTGGTATAATCATAGCTAATATTTATTGAGAACCACTCTGTGCCAGATGGTATACTAGGTGATTTACATATATTATATTACATTTAATTGTCCTGACAGCTCCCTCTGAGGTGGATATCATTATTTCTGTTTTTCTCGACGAAGGAACAGAGACACAGAGAATAAGCAACATGCCATATTCATTTCCTATCGCTGCTATGACAAATTACTACAGACTTAAACAGAACAAATTTATTCCCAGTGATTAAAGCTTTACAAATTTATTCCCTTATAGCTCTGAAATCCAAAATAAGTTTCACTGGGCTAACATCAGGAGCTCGTCAGAGCTGGTGTTTTCTTGAAGCTGTAGGCGGGAATTCGTATCCTTTTCAAATGGTCTCCGGGAGTTTCTTGTCCTTTTTGGCTTGCAGCCTCTTCCCTCATATTTGGAGAACCTCAGCCCAGTCTCTGTTGCTACCATTCACTTACCACCTTCCCAGTAACTTATAACTGGCTTCCCAGTCTCCATTGGCAAGGATTTCAAGATTCTGTCACCCCCATCTACATTACCTGGGATGATACTCCATCTCAAAATCTTTCACTTGGTCCTATCTGCAAAATTTCTCTTGATGTAAAAGGTGACAAAATCACAGGTTTAGAAATTAGAAGATACATATGCTTAGGATATGCTATTCTGTCTCTCACCCATACCTGAAGCATGAGCTTTTTACCCAGTACAGACTTAAGTCTTGGGCATTCGCATGTTGTATTGACTCGGGAAGGAGATGGATGTGGCATGAAGACCTCCATCCTTATTTTGCTGTCAGTGGAGCATCAGCAACTGATAAAGAACCCTTGTGCCTCTTGGAGTCCAAATGAAGCTTCTGAGTCCTTCTTGTTGTTTCATGGTCCCAGCAATTTATCTGAAGGGGCACGCACACTTTTGTTCTGTTCTGTTTTGACTCCTAGTTTTCCATCTGGATGCAATACTCAAGACTTACATGGTTCCAGTGACCTCTTAGTGGCCTTACTGAATTCCATTCAGGAGAGTTAAGGATGCTCCTTGTAATGTGGTACCTAGGAGTCCATCAGGAATCTTATTTTGATTCCCTGTGATATTTGTGGGTCATTTCAGAGTTTAGGCTGTAGGAAAAGGATGTGGAACATGCAAGGGTTGGGGGACATAGCTCTGCCTTCCCTCCCCCTCTGCCCCTGCTTCAAGAACATACTGTGATTGCTGAGTCCTGTGTGTAGTGGGGGAGAGGAAGTCACAGCATGTTCATGCAGAATGAAAATGAACAGCCTTTAATATCAATCAAGGGAAACACTTCTGACAGGTTTCTGTAAGATCAAAAGCTGAAGGAAACCCTCAGCCGGGCCACCTGGCCTTCTATGTCCAGCTTCATTTTGGTCTTCCCCGTTTCTGAGTCCCCGAGTTTCACTGCAAGCCTTCATGGGACCCCTCCACTCATCCAAGACCCTCCTTAGTGCTCTTCCTTGCAGGGGAGTGCCGATGCTGGGTGAGGAGATGTGGGTTTTTAGCCTAGAAGTTAAAATGTGATCCCCATGGGGTGCACTGCACCCTCTAGGGCTGTTAACCACACATTCTCCAGGGCATCAGAATCCCCAGGTGAGTAAAAAAATCCCACTGCAGCCAGAGGGCATGAAACATTGACCTTTATTTCGTGTTTGGTTTTGTACTTCTTTGCCTGCCTCCCCCAGGCTCAGCCAAGGCTTAATGAGCTGATCCAAATGACTACAGCACTTTGGGTCAATATCTCCCTTAAGTAACCCCTTTGCAGAGGTGCTGGATGGAGAGCTGTGTGGGGGTTGGAAGCGCAGGGTTCATCATATCTTGAATGCACCGCTTCTGTCCTTCAGTTGTTCTCATTACGACTGCCTTCTCTGCCTCCTGTAGCCAGAGGCTGTGACAGGGCACCATCTCACACTTGGTGCATTTCCATGGAGGTTCCTCCAAGCAGGATGAGTCCTTGAGGAGACATAAGTGAATGTCACACAGGTAGGGGAAAAAGGGGGGGAAGATAGGCATGGCAGCTTCAAGGAGAGATTCCCTGTGAGGGCACAGTACCAGCTATAAGGTTTGCATTTGCATAATCTTGGTGTTAGAGGCTAGAGTGTAATTTTAGGCTTGTGGCTGGAATTTTCTGAAAGAATTCAAATGTTTTATAGGCTCTGCCTCCTGACAGCAAAACTGTAGAGAGAGATAAAAGATCACAGAATACTATGTTAAAAGGAATCGCCCAAATTCATCCAATACAAAGTCCTCATTGTGCAGATGAGGAATTTGTCCAGCATCCAATAGTCTGGAAGTAGCAGACCAATGGGCAGAATCTACATCCTGAGCATGCAGATATTTTCTCTGCTCATTCCTCTACATGACCACCTGTGTACCTAGTTCTCTGTATTAAAGTGTCTGAAACAGGCAACAGGCAAGCAATTCCTGGTCAAGCATATGCTTTTGGGAGGAGGGAAGAAGGGAGATGGGGAAAGAGTGGGGAGAGGAGAGGAGCAAGGAGAGAGAGAGAGAAGAGAGAAAGAGAGAGAGAGAGAGAGAGAGAGAGAGAGAGAGAGAGAGAGAGAGAGGAGAAATGTATTGGGGGGCATAGCTGGAGAGAAGCCCTAATATAAGCATCTGGACTGGTCCAAGCATGACGTTGCTTCCAACATGAATAGCTCCATTTCTGGAGAGAAGACAGCTCCTAACCTGGCAGTTTTACATATAGGGTCATAGCTCTCAGCAGCAGCAGTAGCAGTAGCAGCAGCAGCAGCAGCAGCAGCAGCTATACCTAGGGACTGTAGGTTGCTATAGAAACAATATGGGAGTGGGGAACGACACAGAGATTAATCCAGGTAGAGTGGGGAGGGGTGTCTGAAGTTAGAGGCTTCTTGATGGGAAATATAGTTCTGGTAGGCCTTGCTGGGTTCCCATGTAGGACAGTGGCTGCCACCTCTTATGAGCAGGTGTTACAGTGGTTCATTGTGTGTCTGAGGGCCTCCTGAGGATGAAGATGAATATGACTGGGGAGGTTGATCATTCCCCACTTCTGTGCAGTATGGAGGTCTCCATGCCTGTGGGGTTGTGTGTGGTGTGTATCAGTGTAGAGACTAAGTACATGACTGTGGCAGTGTGTGTGTGTGTGTGTGTGTGTGTGTGTGTGCGTGTGTGCGTGATTCAGAGTGCAGTTGTGAGATTGTGTGGTGTGGATGCCAGATACTTTGGGACTGTATTGCTGTATGTGGGTGTGGGTGTGTGCTCGCGCCTGCGTGTGCTTGCTCATGTGTGTGTATGTGCATGTGCACAACTGTGTGGTTGTTATGAGTGTGATTTTGAATATGGTTGTATGTGAGATTCCTTGCAATTGTGGATGTGGCTATGTGTTTGGTTTGTTTCCATTTGTGTTTGGTTTGTTTCCATTTGTGGTGTGTGTGTGTTTGAGAGAGAGAGATGTTATATTGTTTGGGGTGTGATTATATGTCAGTCTGAATATGTGACTGTGACTGTGTGTGTAGTTGTGTATGGAGCCTGTGAGATGTGGTTTGTATGATCGTATGTGTAAACTAACCTTACCCCATCAAGAAGTAGTCAGAAACCTCTCCTCTCTAAGAGGATACAGGAGACAGCCACCCTGACTCTTAGCTTGGGAACCATCTAAGAAGCAGAGGGCTATCAAATCTAATTTTCTACAGCAGAATTTCTTTTGTGACCCCTTTTACTTGAGGAAGTTTTAACGCAACCCTGTTACATAGGTATACTAACTAGCTGTACAAACCAAACATTTACTGACAGTAAATCAACTTACTTTAAAACAATTCTTTGAAGTATGTATAATTTTATTTATGCAAGATGATTGGAAATTTGCATACTAATGAGATGTATGTGCTTGTTTGGTCTAGCACAATGTAATCGGAAGATACACTAATTTGATACATGCTGAGGAATGAGGGAGGAGAATATTAAAAGTCTTTGTTTTCTATAATTAAACCATTATGTTTTTCTAAGAGCGAAAACTTTGTATGTACCATTAAAACACTGCAGCTCATAACAGATGAAAGCGGAGCCATTTCAGAGTGTGCTCACTGACACTGAGTGGCGGGAGAATTGTGTGGCGGTAGAACACATGCAATGCAGAGTGTGCGTTTGGTGTCTTGAGAACCGAAGCAGCTGTTATGCCATGCAGGTATGTTGGGGGCAGGCATGGCCCTAACCATCTCCTTGGAACTCATTATAGACTTGATTTCGAATTAATTTTGATCACTGCACATTCAGAAGCCCTTTCCTATTGCCAAATTTGTCATGACTCCCCACATTCGGTTATGAGATCACAGATGATATCATGACCAAAGTTTAAGAATCTCTGCTCTGGGAGGGGCTGGTGGGAAGAAAGGGAAGGAGGAAAATGATGTAATTATATTATAATCTCTTTCTATATATATTCATATAATCTCTATGTGTGTGTGTATGTGTATGCATGTGTGTATGTACATGTGTGTGTGTTTGTGTGTGTATTTCTGCTCAAAAGCTCCCATCCCCAGCTGATCCTATGCCTCCTTCTCTTCAAACACCCACAACACTAATGAGAGTAGAAACCTCAATCTATGGGGATCTTCTCCCAGTATCTTACACTGGAGTAGGAGTGTGTAGGCTTGGATTCTTAATACTAGTGTAGGAGTGGGACTCGGGACAGGCTGTCCTCCTGGGCCTGTTCCATCTAGTTGTACTCCAGGGAAATTACGTGGTTTGGGGAGCATGGTGGTTTGAATGAGAATGGCTTCCCATAGATTCATGTTGGAATGCTTGATCTCCAGTTGGTAGAACAGTTTGAAAAGGATTGGAATGTTAGGCCTGCTGTCACTGGGACAAGCTCTGAAATTTCAAAAGACTCGAGTGGTTCCTGATGCTCTCCCAGCCTTCTCCTTGTAGGTCAAGATGTGAGTGCTCAGTTTGTCCTCATACCTCTGCTCTGCCACCATGGACTCTAACGCTCCGAAACCACAAGCCCAGTTAAACACTTTATTTCTTGAGTTATTTTAGTCATGTTTTATCACCACAATAGAAAAGTAACTAAGACAAGAAGTACTGGGCTGGAGACCCAAGGGAAGCCATCTTTTCGACTACATCACAAAAGGGCAGGGAGATGATCAATATAAAGAAGCAAATAAATTGCTCCCTCAGACTCCATTCTTGTGGAATAAAGAATGGAGATTTGAAGGTGCTATCAGAAGTCCCTAGAAGAAGGGATCACTTTCCTTGGGGCCCCTGGGAAGTTTGCATCTTTCCTGGGTCCTGATAGAGTAACAAAAGCCAACTGAGTCATCTAGTCCAAGGGCACCAATGGAAGGAACTGGCCAGGAACTTCTGGAAGACGAGTGGCATCATGAGGTGAGGGGACAAGAAGACAGAAGCTTGATGACGGGAAAGAGCCTGAGCTGGTGACAGAAATCACGTGACAGCTGACGTCCTGGGTAGAACCCACTTCTCCTGTGAGCCCGCATCCCGGTACCTACATCAAAACAAGGGCTGCTGTCCTTAGCTTGATCTTGAGTTTGCAGATCCTGTGAGACAGAAAGGAGTAATTCGATTGCTATGATCTCACAGAAGACCAGCAGAAAGAAACCGAGGGCACAAGGGGCTGGGGGAGTGACAAAGGGAGGTTTCCGTAGCCCTTGGAACTGACTGGAGAGGAAGTGGTTGGGGGCGAGCTAGTGTTGTGAGAGGAGATGGTGAAAGCTCAAGACTGAGCTCAGATGCAGAGCTACAGCACCCACAGGGCTTGGTACTGAGGAAGGAGAGGGAGAGAAAACCCCAAGTGATTCTAGGCACTCTTCACGGACCCAGTCGTTGGTCTTGATAAAACTACCCATGTAGGGGTGAACCTGAGGACATCGTGCAAGCAAGTCCTAGCGTCTCCTTCCCCAGCTGCTGAGTGAAAGAAGATCAAAGGGAGCCAAGAAGGGCTGTCTGCTCCAGGGCTCCCTCCGACTTCTGCCACTGCAGACAGCCTTATTCAGATTTTCCGTGTTTCAGGGAGTCACTTAGCACTGATGGGCTTCGAGGTCACTTTGACCTGTGGTGTTGGGCCTTGGAGGCTTATCCACATATAGGACATCTAATCCTTGGCCAAGCAAAGTGTCGCCCGTAGAGCATCCTCTCATGAGTTATTTAACATCCTTTGTGCCTCAGTATCCTCATTTGGAAAGCAGGGCTTCCAAGATTAGCCTCATTGTGAGTATATTGTTCATATTGAATAAGCAAGGGCCTTTACACAACACTTAATATATTGCTTATGTTTGGTAAAATTAGCCATTTCTGGTTCTTTGTACAATCCTACTGGTCATGAATTTGTAATCACATTTAACAGAAACCAAGACTCAGTGAGCTTACACACATTTCCAAGATCCATAAGCAACATAAAGGATGAGCTGGTTAGTTTTGTGTGTCAACTTGACACAAGCTAGAGTCATTAGGGAGGAAGGAGGCTCAGTAGAGGAAATGCCTCCATGAGTTCCAACTGTAAGGCATTTTCTCAATTAGTGATCAGTGAGGGAGCGCCCAGCCCATTATGGGTGATGCTATTCCTAGGCTGGTGGTCCTGAGTTCTATAAGAAAGCCGACTGAGCAAGCCAGGGGAAGCAAGCCAGTAAGCAGCTCCCCTCTGTGGCCTGTGTCAGCTCCTGCCTCCAGGATCCTGTCCTGTTTGAGTTCCTGTCCTGACTTCCTTAAGTGATGAACAGCAATGCTGAAGTGTAAGCCAAATAAACCCTTTCCTCCCTAACTTGCTTTGTGGTCATGGTGTTTTGTTGTAACAATGGAAATCCTACCTATGACATAGGAGGAGGAGGAACAATGTTAATAGACACTAAACATGGCTTCTCCTTGAGAGTCCTGAGATGAGAAAGGCCCAAACCCATGCTTCAGGTCTAAGTCCTTTCCTAGCCAACAGACACACAGTTGTTCGGGTCCTCAAGGGCCCTTGGGTTGCTCACTAAACTGCTCTAAGGGAGAGTTTCAACATGTAATTCAGACGGACCAACCAAACTTCATCCTTCCATCCATCCATCCATCCATCCATCCATCCATCCATCCATCCATCTCTGTCATTCTCCAAGCCTGTAGCATTTGTGTGGGTAGTCAGAGCTAAGCCACAACCATTTGTACTCTAGCTCCCATGGAGTGAAAGGGCTAAGAGGAGACTTGCAATCCCACAGCCTTTAGCCTGAGCATGCACTGTTGCTCTTATTTCTCCCATTTAGGATAACTTCAAGGAAAGCTAGAAGATAATGAGAGCTTGCCTAGCCATGAGAAAGGAAAGGAGGCATTTCTGGTGGGCAACTGGCCGTGTCTTCCACACAGTCTGCTCCTGTGGACACCAAATGGCTGCATCTCTCCCTCTGACAGGAAACCCCAAGGAAAATGACCCTAAACTTCTTTTATTATCACATCAAGGCCAGAGATCAGGACTCCTGACTCTCGTGCCGTTCTCTCTTCATGGTCCAGAATGTCTAGAAATGAGTATAAGGGTTCTTTACCCCTTCCCTTCAATGTCCCTTTTTCTACCTCATCCTATAACATTCAATGGTAAAGCAGAGACAGAAAATCTGTAAGAAGAGTTGCAGGAAAGCTAAGGAGTGGCCTAGCACTCACCCACTGCAGATATCAATTCTTCTGGATTGGAGTCATAACTTGACAGCAAAAGAGACCATGGTCCTGCTTCTTAGGAAGGATCTTTTCCCAAAACCACTATGCTACATGACCATGTTTATCTCTTGAACCTTCTTCATTGTCCCATTTGACCATGCTTGGGTGGCATTGGTGGTCACCCCATCATAGAGGACAGACTTCTTCCCACTTTCTTGTCCACAATAAAGCCATTGTTCAACATAGCTGTTTAAAGCATTAAACAGCCACAGATGTTTCCAGACCTGGCCCAGTCTTTCTTTGGCATCAAATGTGCAATGTTATAGTAGCCACACTGATTATTTCTTTCTTGACGTTATTCTCAAACTTGGCTTTATCTCTTGCTTCTACAGTTCTGTACCTGTCCCTTATGTTTTAGCGCTGGCTATCTGGAAGGCCATTTAAAACCTTAGTGCATGAAGCCTTCAGTTGATCTTGTACAAAGAGATACATGGTTTTATTTAACAGAAAAGACTGGAAAGCTTTTGAGGAAAGGTTTGAAGGAAACATTTCTACCCTTTGCTGTTCAAGATACAGCAGCTGCCAGCCTTTCCAACTCTGTCCTTCCCCGAAGGTGTAAAATTTTACTCTCTTTCTGTATCTGTTTGCAAAGTGCCATATGATTCGCACTCCCCTTTGTTATCACACAGGGACTAAGCTGCACTAATGCAGTGACTCCAATAAGATGTCTGCTACTAAGACAGCTTAGTTTCAGATAAGCAAGTGACTGTATGAAGTGCTAGATGGTGGAGACCCAGGTTCTTTCCCTATTGTTTCTTTGCCTTTACTAAGTAATTGCTGTTATCTGCATGGCCCAGATTCAATCTGGCATCAGCTTTCCACCTAGTAGAAAAAGGAAGGTAAGAGAGAGGAGGCAGTCAACCATCTTTCAGGTTCAGCCTGGAAGTGGCACAGGGGACTGTTACTCATATTCTGTAGGTGAGGTACTGGGTACATGGTCATATTTAAGACGGGGGAGATGTATGTGGAAAACTTTTGGCCCTTGGACATCAGGGTGGTTCTACTCTCTTGAACATTGGTGAACCAACATTTCCATCATCCATGCCGGAAATTTGTGTGGTCATGAGTTCTGTCCTGACTCAAGGATATATGCATGTAGAATCACAATGTAACTTCACATGATGGCACATGCTCTGTAGATAAAATAGTGTAAGAATGTCCGGCCATGGTGGCACATGCCTTTAATCCAATGGCTCAGGAGACAGAGGTAGCTGAATCTCTGTGAGTCTGAGGCCAACCTGGTCTATAGAATATGTTCTAGGGTAGTCAGGGATATGCAGAGAAATCCTGTCTTGAAAATTTAAAAAAAAAGAAAGAAAAATAGTGTAAGGGACTTCTGTATAGCCGAAACTATTGCTTAAATAGGTTTAGAGAATTCTTAGAAAACCATTTATTTCACAGATGAGAATATTTAAGATAAAATAATTATGAATTGTTTAGCATCAAGAAAATGAAGGAATTGAGAAAAGGTTGATTTCTTCTGGTGTCTTCACATAATACAGTAGAGTTTGATGTCTGATAGTGTAACTTGGAGTAGAGTAAGAAAATGGGGACCAGGAACCAGAACTCTGCATCGCTAAAGTTGATTATGGACAGTCAGGGATAAAAGGGCCTTTAGAACTCCCCATCCAACCTCTAACTTCACATGTGAGAAATATGAGGCCCAGAGGGTGGATTCTTTTGCCCTGAATTTCCACCAGGAATCTTACCTCTTCACATCTTTATACGTACCTGTGCATAAGAAGCAGGCGCCTGGGTGAATGTACAGTGAGAGATACCTATAAAACTCTTTCAGTGTGGCTGCAGATCCCTAAACATGCAATATCTGCCTGTAGCTAACCATTCATTCCACCCTTGGGAATGTGTCTGAATGCAGTAGGGCAGCCTGGACCTGGTGTAAGTGCTGTCTTCAGCTTTCTGAAGGACATCCAAGAGGACCAGGGTGCTTTCTTAGCCTCCTCTACTGAAAGCCAGATATCAGAGGCCTCCTTGTGTGATGTCTAGAGTCTTTTGTTCAAGAACACACAGTGAAGGAAACCATCGAAAACAGGGCCGGTGAATGAAGAAGTCATTGAACAAGGGATCTATGTTCCGGCCCCAGCAAGAAGCAGAACTTGGCAGCTTCAGCTGCATGGTTCTGGCGTTAGAGCCAAGGAAAGACTAAGGAAAGGTGCTGAAGTCAGACATGTGTCAGGGGTGTCCCTGAATGGAGGTCCAAAGAGTCAGTCTTTGAAACTGTGAAGTTGAAACCTGGACTATCTTAGAGACCCCAAGATTTTAGAGATGCCGGAGTTGTGGGATACCTACAAACAAACAAACAAATAAACAAACAAAACTGCTAACAGGGAGTGGAAGCAGCCCACAAACACCCCAGACACTGTACTCCACTATGCTTGCTAAGCCCCTCACTGCACTACCTGTTCCAAAGGCAATCAAGCTTGTCCAGTGTGATTTGTTCTTTAATAAAGAAACTCCGTGATCTCATAGCTGATCTTTGCCCAGGGCTCAGACTGCAGCCAGCACTGGAGTTCCATTTGGTAAGTATCCACCAGGGACTCTCTCCCGGCCTGGTGGCGATGAAGCAGGCAACAGCTGTAAAGAAAATACTTCGTTATGTGAACTAGAGACAGGAGAGCCCTTTCAGCGTCGACAGCAGCTCAGCAGCAAGAGCATCTGCAAACATGTAGGGTGTCAGTCTCATAAGTCACCCAGTGCTTCATTTCCCAGGAAGCAGCATGGCAGGTAGAGCTTGAGTACCTCTCCTAGACACTGTGGAAGTGTGTGCGTGTGTGCGTACGCAGGTGTGTGCGTGTGCGCGTGTACGTGTACGTGTGTGCACGTGCGTGTGCATGTGCGCGCACACATGTGTGCATGTGTGATGTGTGTGTGTGTGTGTGTTGGTGGAGATTTGGCAGAACTCGCTTTCATCCTGTGGGAAGAATCAGATGCTTCGCAGGGTCTAACCACAACTGTTTCCTGCAATCACTTCATTGACAAGCAACTGTATCCCTCCTATCCGGGATCCTTCTCATAAGTGTCCTGTCTGCTATGTTTTACCTCTGGGACACAAGAAGATGCATGAGCAGCAGTGAGACTGAGCGAACAATCCTTGGTTTCTCTGTCACCTCCTACGTTTTTGTGTGGGTTCTGAGTCCCTGATACTTTGTTTTTGTTTTAAACTTTCCTCTTGTGAGTGATAACTGAATTGTGTTAAGTGGCCATACTCTAAAGCATCATCAATAATTTACAGAGTGGTTTGTCAATAACTTTGGCTCTTCATTCAATCAAGGTTGTAGGTAGTTCCCACACAGGCATTTGTTCTGCCCTGGCTCCCTGTGATGACTTCCTCAATCCATTGCACAAATCATGCTTCTCCCATAGAGTTAGTTCTTTCTGTGCAGAGTGTCTCATGAACCATCACTCTCTGTTTGTTTTCTTTTCCCCATTTACAAACCTGGAAAGGATGGAGAAAGGGGATTCATTTATTCACACATTCATTCATTCATTCTTCCAGACATTCTGAGCCATGGCACTTATCTGCATGCCCCAGAATCACCTTTCCAATTTATGGGAAGAAGGAGATGGGGTGGGGGCACAGGGTTGCCATTGTTCAGTCTTAACTTGGGAGTGGCACACAGAACATTTACTTTCTGCAGGTGATATTGTAAGCAAATGGTTAAATGTAAGAGCAAAGGAGGCTGGGGTGTTGAGAATGTGTGGCCCAAGAACCAGTTCGTAGTTGTGCGGTGGAAGATGGGGAGGGTGCAATAGGCAGTGTGTATTACATGTGCCATGGGCACCAAGTTTATGCAAAATCTCCCTTCACTAAAGAAAGCAATTATTCATTCACAATATAACTTCACATCGTGACACTGTGAAAGGCATTGTATTCGTTCTGAGACTCGAAGGGCCTATGTCCTACTCATGGTACTACTGCCATCTCAAGGAGAGGGACAGCAAATGACTACATACAAACTCTGGTGCAGGCAAAGGATGACCACACTTGCCCCTTAGATTCAGTGGTCCAGAACATCAAAGACAGAGAAGACAAGGCCCTGAGACTGAGCTGAAGTTGGCTTGTTGAGAGATCATCGGGGAGTCCTAAATGACTGGATTAGAAGGATCATGGGTCAAGAGAAGAAAGGAAGTACTGGGACCTCGGCATGGAGAAGGGTGGCACAGGTCAGCTCTGTGCTCCACCTTGTGAGGTGGAAAGCGTTGGGAACGGAGGAAGTATGTCCTGTTGATGCTGGGCAAGGATCATGCCTGGCTGCTGTGTGGAGAGGAAACCTCGAAGTAGTTTCCTAAGAACATTTGCGCTTATGCAAATGATGTTTTCATTAATTGTTCTTTTATCCTTTAGTCCTTGTCCCTTCATTTCCTCTAAGTTCTATTTTCTGAGATTCCGAGTTGCAAGCTTTGTTAACATATTACCATGGTTTTTGTTTAATGATGAAATTATGTAAAGCTATGAATTTCCTCTTTATTACAGCTTTTGCCTCCCGCTATTGCTTTTGCCTTATATTATTCTCATCGTTGTGATTTTTAAATAGTCTGTAATTACAACTTGATTATCTCTTTAATCCCAAAGTTATTTCAAATTACTCTTTTTTTGAAAGAACATCTGCTATTGTTTTGAAAATGCACACCATTTATTTATAGATCAATTAAAAAGCAAAGCCTACCCACCTCCTTCACATCTCTGTGTCAGTCCTAGGGATAATGGGTCCAAATAGACCTCAAGCAAACACATATGAAATGACATAAATGTAGTAATTTCTGCTAACATAATACTGTAGACATTTTCCTGAGTCTGTTACTTACTCAGCAGTGAGCTATGGCAGAATCACGAGATCCACCTCCTTCTTAAAAGGCTCTTTCCTTATATGGACTACATTTACTAAATTATTTCCCTAGTAATGAGCATCTAGATTGCCTGAAGATTTTTTAATTTATAGTTCTCTTGGGCAATATATTTTGCAGGCTATCAGGCCAAAATTATACTTAATTTTGCTTTTGTAGATACAGATATGATTTATACTGGGTGTCAAAGCAATACTATCAGCCATCTCTCTAACATTTGCTTGTTTCCATGGTGCAGATATTGCCTCCATGGGGGGAATTTCAGGCCACCAACTGCTCTAAAAAAAAAGTCTTCAATAATTAACTACAGACCCTTGTAAATTGTTACCAATCAATTTAAACTGATTCCAGCACACCCCTGGGAAAAGCCAGATTGCTTCCAAATGATTGAACTGATACATGCCCTTGGTGTAAGGCAGGGCACAACTTTCTATTACTCCAGTAATCCTGAATATTAAGATTCTGTTTTCCCATATGGATTATTAAAGTTGTATTTCACTCTTATTTAGTTTCATTTCTTTTCATGTGTTTACTGCCACTGATACTTCTGTGAACAGCCTCTTAATATTACCCTCACTCCTTAATTCTTTAAACATTTTAATTTAGCTCTTGCTACAAACCAGACATTCCTTTAGCTGAGAAGGCTACCAAAATGAACCAGGTCGATCCTAGCCCAGCCCAAAATGACCAGGAGCAAGAAATCAGACAGATACAATTATCAAAAATTGGAAGCAAACTATCTGAGAAATAACCTAGAAAATAAAATGGACACCCCTTTGCATATTGTATCTGGGAGGTGGCATTTAACCTGTAACTTGCAGCATGTGGAAGAAAGAGGCAGCATGCGCAGAGGCTAGGGGACAGCTGTGCCCCTGTTAGCCTTTCTAAGAGTCTGAGGGTTCCAAGAGATCTAGAAGAATTAGTAAGGCACACCACGGTGCTCATGGAGGAGATGAAGTGGAGAAAGAATTAGGTCCAGCAGGACCCTGGGGCTTAAACTCCTAATCTGTCTAGTCAGCTACTAATGTTAAGTGGAGGATTGAATCTTATTAGAAATATAAATATATCTTCTGTTGTGGAGCTGATAGATGATGGAGAGATGAGAGAGAGATCTGGGGGCAGTGTAGTCTCTGTTGTCCTAATTCTAGTGAACAATTGTTAGAACTGAATTCTGGGGTCAGCTGTTCTTGAGAGCTCTGAGGAGCAAAATACAACTATTTTCATTTTGGGTGTAGCTGACTTTAGGGGGAATAGATACTACTGAGTTAATATTGCTACTGTGCGTGTTACAAATATTTGCTACCATTGATTGTAACATATTTCTTGATTCAAGTACTAAAAGTTTGGGGCAGTGAGATGGGCTCAACTGGTAAAGGCCCTGCTGGCAACCTGGTCAGCTTGAGTTCAATACTGGAATCAACATCCTAGAAGAAGAGAACCAACATCCTCAAGTTGTCCTCCAACTTTCACTTCTGCGCTGTGGTGAGGCATTGTGGTGAGTGTACACACACACACACACACACACGCACATGCACACACACACGCACGCACGCACGCACACACACACTAAATAAATGTAAAATATTAAGCAAAGTTAGAGTTGTTTGCCTTTGTTCTTTATTACTACTGATTTTCCATGTTATAATTATAGGAAGATCTCCCTTTTGGTAAATTTATACAAATGTGATTTTATTATTTTCTTCCAATATTTAGATGAGTAGATAATTAGATTTTAAAATGAATCTTGAAATTACTTTGCTCTATAAATAAAGGAGACTAAATTTATATATGTAATTTACTATGTACCTTTATATCTTTACATGGTATTTTTAAACTGGAGCTCTAAATACATTTTGGGTCTGGAAATGTAAATCTTTCATCCTCCTCTTTTATACAAATGTGCCTTCTTGTGAATATTCATGTGCATTCATTTCCC
The DNA here is from genome assembly GCA_004026605.1 of Ondatra zibethicus. Lineage (NCBI taxonomy): Eukaryota > Metazoa > Chordata > Mammalia > Rodentia > Cricetidae > Ondatra > Ondatra zibethicus. The sequence goes on along the minus strand of PVIU01013174.1, from coordinate 39,548 downwards.
TATATGACTTACAGAGTCAGCTTGTCAGAAAAGACTCCCTTCTACTTTCAAAGTGGTTGAATGGAATCCTCACCTTTGCTTGGGGAGAGCTGGCTTGGTCAAATGTCTATGTTTCCCTGCGCAGTGCTTGTTTTTGCTGCTGCTCATTGCTTTTATCCCCTTTAGCAAAGTTCCTGTGGTTTTTATCTAATGTATCTTCACGAGTTCATTGTCACTTTTCTTATTAAATAAGTGGAGTTTCTTTTCATTGAATTTTGCCAGTGTGTGAGAAAGCTATTGATTTCTGTTCTTTTACTTGTATCTGCTCTCTTTATTGAATTTTCCTCACAGTTTTAAACATGTTGATTGCCTTGAATTTTATAAACAACTGTCCTATCATCTGCGAAAATGGCAGCTATATGGCACCTATTTCAATATAGCGGATTCTTATTTCTTTCATCAGTTTATTTATTGTGAGCTCCTTAAAGACAGTAGATGACAGGTACTCTTTCTAGAAGTGTCTTTTGGGATTCATCCCTACGTTAACACTTTCAGGTTGTCCAAAGATGGGATTTTATGGGGGAAAATGGTTTTGAGGGTCAATACAATAATTCTCTTTTAAATATTTTAAAGTGAAATGTTTATGCCCACTGTTATGATTGTGTTATCTTCTTTTTAATAATAGGTATTATGTAACCTGCTTTGATTTCCCTCTGTTGAACTTTGCTTGCACCCTAAAACAAATTCACCTTCGCCTTGATGCATTATTATAAGATTGCACTGGGAATTTGTTGGCTTGCACTTTATTTAAATTCCTACTTCCAGATTTATAAAGAAGACCTCTTTGGACTCCCACCCCCTTCTCTTGACACCCCTCCTAGGTTTGGCCATGGGAAACTAAACAGAGAATTCAGACACCTCTTTCATTTGTTAAAAAAAAAAAGGTATTTGATCATTCAGACTCAAAGAATATCAGAACTCCGTCCAGCCCAATACCCCTTTTAATGCCGTGAAAACGTTTAAATATCAAAGAAGCTCCATATTTTCTTAAAACCTGACCAAATTCAATCATGAAATGATCTGAGCTTGGCTTATTTTAAGGGAAATAGTTCTGTGTCTGTTCTTGAACTTTGTTTGTTGTTACTGATATGGGAATTTTTATTATATCTTATGCCAACTTAAAAAACTTGATGTTTCAAACTTGGTAGCATTATGGTGGACATGATATTTTAGAAACGCCACGTGTAGAGATTTTTCTGTCCCTCCTGTTACTCCTCCATTTCCTCTCAAGTTTCCTCACTTAGGTAAGATCATCCTCTTTGGCCTGATGTCTGCTGGGCTTTTCAATAAAATATGCTGGGCCGAGTGACCTGTTTAGTCTTGTCACAGCCATGTTGGTTTCTTCTGTGTGGGTTAGTTAATTCCACCCACTTCTTTATTTAGAATTCTTTGGTTGTATTCATTTTTTATTTTCTTACAAATGCAATTAAGGATACAATTTCTTCTCTGAGCAAGATTTCAATCACATCTTCTCAGCTTTGAAACATAGCATCTTTTCTAAATGATGTGTAATGCCAGCGTGGATTTCTGTTTTATGTGGTAATTATTTAAGAGTTCTCATGCTTGTGGTTGAAAACCTTTGTTGTGGCTATGAATTTTGCCATTGTTCATTTGCAAATGTTTACTTTTGATTTGAGGTCAATGTCTTTGAAAGATTTTCGTCTTGAGACATTTTACTGAGCTCTTTGTGTGAATAATTATTCTAAATGTTTCATGCATGTTTAAAAATGCATTTTGTGTTTGTTCAATCACATATTGGTGTTTGTACACTTGGTGTACTCTGATATAAGCTGTGCTTCGTGTTTTAAAGACCGTAGGGGGTCCGTGTGTATTATATCATAACTGTGATATTATCCAGCTCTCTTATATTTCTTCAAATAGTTCCATTTCACCACTGTATTTTTTTATTGTTCAAAAAAATCAAGGTTGCTATTATTTTTTTAATAGTGTTTCTACTAAACATAGTATTCTCTTTTTATCTCTTTTTGATGGTTTTGTTGCTTTGTATAATTACCTAGCATTTCCAGTACTAATTTCTTATTGTTAGTAAAAATAATTTGGTTTGGTTTATTCTCTGCCTTTCATATCATTCTATTTACAGAGTGTATACAGTGTTTATGTATATGTATATATATATATATATATATATATATCATATACCTATGGTCACACACAGTCAGATACTGAATATTAACATTTATGGCCCATGATACAGGTGATGGTGGTCTCATGATAGTAATAACTTACTGACATCATAGCTGTCTCACTTGGTGTAAGCGTACACTCTGGTGTTTGCACAATACCAGAACCACCTGAAGAAAGATTTCTTAGGATATATGCCCACCATTAAGTGGCATTGGTGATGGTGGTGGGGTGTGCATACATGTTGTTGGCTGTTACTATTTGTTTTTACTTCTCAAGAATACTTGGTGATGGTTGAAGAAATGGAGGACCCAACTTCATAACCACCTAACTTTTAGCTCTTGGACCTCTGACATCTCTAGCCTCTATGGGTACCTGCACTCATCTGCATGAAACCACACAGACATATACACACATATTTGAAAAAAAATAAGAAAAGCAAAGGAAGAATTGAATGTGTTTCACAGCTATAGTATGCTTTTATATTTTATTTCCCAGTAACTTCTTTACCACTGTTTCAGCCCTTTTTCTCTCCTTCCTTCCTTCCTTCCTTCCTTCCTCCCTCCCTCCCTTCCTTCCTTCCTCCCCTTTCTTCCTCCCTCCCTCCCTTCCTTTTTTTGTGTGTAGAGAAAAAATTTAAGTCACCTTTAAAGATTATAACCATATCATTATTGTATTAAAATGTTTTTCTTTATCATATTAAAATTAGATTCAGATTACATTATCAACACTAGACTTCAATATTTCGACATCATTGTTTCTTGACACCTATTTATGTAGCTGTAAAGTATGAAACCTGCTTCTTTTTGTAAGTGAATTTACTGTTTAAATCTGTAAAGACTAAACATAATCGATTTGATTTTTTTCCCATTTTCTTTCTTTCCTTCTTTCTTTCTTTCTTTCTTTCTTTCTTTCTTTCTTTCTTTCTTTCTTTCTTTCTTTCTTTCTTTCTTTCTTTCTTTCTTTCTTTTGAGGCAGAGTCTGTGTTTTCTCTGTAGCCCAGGCTGGCTCTGAACTGCCTCTTCTCTTACCCCAGCCTCCCAGTTAGCTGGTATTCTAGGCCTGTGCTGCCGCGACTGGCCTATCCTCTTGAAATTCTTTTTATTTTCATAATTCTTGCTTCAGTCATTTTTTATTTTAAATTTGTTTTTGAGAATTTCATACGTGATTACTGTTTTTATATTATTTTTACCTTCACCCTCCCCGTCCAACTCCTCCTAAGTGCCCCCTCCTTCCCAAATTTATGATCATTTCTTTATTATTATTGTTTTACACACACACACACACACACACACACACACACACACACACACACTTACTTATGCTTGTATAAATACAATCTGCTGAATCCATTTAGTGTTGCTCATATATTTAGGACTGACTTCCTGGAATTGGATAACCATCAGGGTGTCCATCCCCAGAAAAAACCTGGATCTTCCTCTCTGACAGTCATTAATTACCTGCTCACCTAGAGTTGGGGTCCACTTACACTTTAATGTCTTGTTTAGATGACCATGTTGGTAAGCTCCCACAGGTGCAACTTTCTTGTCCTATGTATAAGACAGTGTCTCGCCAGACATCCTGGTCCTCTGACTCTTCCCGTCTTTCTACTTCTTCCATGATGTTCTCTGAGCCATCATGTAGGAGTTGTGTATTAGATATATCAAATCGGTTTGAATATCCCATAGTGAGTTATCCTCTGCCTTTTGGGCAGTTGTGGATTATCATAATGGTTTCCGTCTGCTGCGAAAGGAGGCTTCTTCGATGGAGAGCGAGCGCTACACTTATCTGTAGGTATAGGGCTATTTAAAATGAAGCTAGAGCTTGCGATGGTTTAGGAAAAGTGGCTGTGGTCTGTTGACCTCTAGGGTCCACATTCTTACCAGTCACAGGTAGGTGGCTAGATTTGCAGTGCCAGGCAGGAACTCCTTCCTGTCGAGAAGGCCTTATGTTCAACTAGATGGCCGTTGGCTAGTACTGAGATCCAAGTGCTTAGGTTGCGTGCTTGGGGATCTCTCACCGTGTTGGTTTTCTCATGGCTCGCGGGCTTCACAGCTGGTTAGGACTGCTGATTGCTGTTCTCCTTTAGTGGCTTTCACATCACCTCTGGTACTTTGAGAGCCAGTTCTTGGGGAGGGGGCTTCCAGGTCTGCTCTTTGAAGTCCTATGTTCAGAGTGTGTGGTGTCTTCAGCAACAGGGATCTATCCATTGCTGGGGGGCAACCAAGAGAAAGGGCATTAGGCTCTATTTATTGGATGTTTTTCTCTCAAATTGTCTGCAATGGCTCTTAACTTCGCTGTCATGATTCTAAACTGTCATTTTGTTTAGAGATTGCTAATCTGTGCTCATCCTTGTCTCCTTTGGTCTTCAGCACTTCACAGTTGTGTGTGTGTGTGTGTGTGTGTTTATGACATATTATTTCCTAAGAACTGTAATTCTTTCTAGTGGGAATACATTCTTATTTTCTAGGTATAACATTCTCAAATATCTCTGAGGGAACTAATTTTATTTTAAAACTGTTTTCTGCTTCTTGAGTTAATTCTCTTTAGGGGTTCTTCAGTTGATTCTGTCTGGTACTTCTTTTCTATGCTGCCGTATTTCCTTGAAGAGTTGAAAATTAGGGATTACCTCCTTCTGGAATGAATGCTCTCATCATCCAAATAAGGCATAATGGACTTACTCCATTTTACACGCTGAAGGAAAATGAATGGCATAATAGCTTTATGATTATTCAAATTATTCTGTTTCTCTATGCATGAGATGTAAGGATTATTCAAAATATATTCACTGGTTCATCAAAGTGTTTAGCTGACAATAACTGAGATTATACTACAGTCGTTAGGCACTGGCGACTAAAATATGAGTGATCTGGGTTTTCCCTTGTCAATTCAGTGCAAGAAGTTGTGGGAATAGAGGAAAACAGGTAGCTTCCAAGCTGCAGGGCTACAGAAATCATGATAATTAAATATCTAAAAAGGAAGAGAACAAATATTTGGGGCCCTGGAGGTTGGTCCAATGGTCCAGTTGTAGAGTGCTCACCTAGCATGCACAAGACCCTGGCTTTGATCTCTGGCACCAAAAAATTAAAGCTCACCAGTATTTGAAGAGAGAGGAGAAATAACTGCTTCCCCTTGTGCTTCTATCTAGTATTCTGGGATGAAGTTCATACTCAGTTCATTCTGCAGTCAAGAATTAGCATCCAGACAATGAGAGAATTAACCTGGGCTAGATCTTTGCACCCAATCTAGACATGGTGAAGAAAGCCATCCCAACTATTAGCTGTGTCTTAACTCCCTTTGGGATGCCTTCTAGAGACCCATGATGCTGAACAATTAAATGGCAAACATGCTGCTTTCAGGAAAATTGGGAAAGTAATGGGCCTTAATCCTCTAGTCTTTGTTTCTCTAGTGTTCCTGTGTGAGGGTGGAGAAAGAGAAAACAGATTCCTAGTTGGTACTGCATGAACAAATTGAGATTTTTTTTTCTCCACAAAATGGGAGGTCTTGAGTGATATATTAGCTGATACTTCTGTCATTTTTTGTCATCTTTTCTCCTATGTCATAAGGTGGCTACTATAGCACCATAGGTCTCATTTATATTCAAAGCAGGACAATGAAGATAAAGGATGACTTTGCATTTCTGTGTGTGTCTTATTTATCAAGGAAGCTAAGGCAGTCTAAGGCAATTTCTATGCATGTTTTATATCCTGGGATTAGATAATATGGCTACCTATATGAAGTAGGTGAGGGAAGAGATAGTTGACATTTCTAGATTCTTTAGGGAACTCAGATGAACAAGAAAGAAAATGAGAGTAAGACTTTTATTTGTAGCCAGTTTCAGTCAAGGATTTGAGGTTTGGTATGGTGATTCTATTTGCCTCTTTCATCTCAGCCTGTGACTTTGCATTTAAAGGACATCTTTCACACATATCACAGTACATCTTGTCCTCATAGATAGTATGACAAGCTCTGGCTTGTAATTGCAATGTTTATACAATACATTTAATGTAATTATGTCTGGCCCTCCATATCTCTGGGTTTCACATCTGTGCACTCAGGAAACCACCAAGCAGAAATAGCATTTTTAAATCTGAAACTCTCCTGAAAATGTACATATGTTTTTGTTCTCCCTAAGTAACACAAAACCATGACTTTCTGAAAGCATTTTAATTGTATTGGGTAATTATATAATAAGTAATTATTAAGTAATAAGATGTATATGCATAGATTATATACAAACATAATGCTACTTTATAGAAGACACTTGAGCATCTGTAGACTTTGGTGTTAGTGAGTCATTCAAAGCAGCTCCCACTGGGTACTGCAAGATGGATGCAAACACACACACACATACATATGTATGTATGTATATAAATATATGTGTATATATATACATATAGACATACACATACATGTGTGTTTTCAAATTTCCTGCCTTGGGGTTGGAGAGATGGCTCAGCAGTTAAAAACACTGTGAGTACCCAAGTTGGGCTCCCAGCACCCATGTTAAGTGACTCAAAATTGCCTGTAACTCCAGGGGATCCAATGCCTTCTTTTGGCCTCCATGGGCATTGCAGTCAGATGTGCATACATGCGCACACACATGCACACTCTTTGTGTCTACTTCTTTTATGTTTTGTCCTTTTGTTCATCCACTTTAGCTAACTATGCTTTTGTTACTGCTCTGTTCCTTTTCTGAATTCTATTTCCCATAGCAGCTTTTTAGATATAACCTTTTAACCCCTTTTCAGTAAGCTTGTGACTGCTCCAGGAAATACATGTCTTTAACTTACCAGTAGCCCCCATTATGATGCATCCATATTACATGCTTCATGGATAATTTGAGGTTTTACTCTATCTGTATCACTCTATTTTTTGCTTATTGTTAATATGAATTTTATATTCGTGCATATTCCAAGTACCGCTCTATTTTTTTTTTACTATAGTGCATTAAAGAATATTTTAAAAGAAAGGTAGACTTTTACATCTGGCTGTACATTGACTATGTCTAGGACTTGTTTTTGTTTATGACACCAGCCCTCCCCTTAGCACTATTTCTCCTTATAGAAATACTTTGGCAGACCATAGCCAGAGTGCCACTTCATCATATCAAATCCAGGGTACTGGCTACCAGCACAGCCAACTGCTGCTCTTGACTCCCCGGCTTAGGAAATGCGTATGAGGCCTGCTGCCAAGTTCATCCCTGCTCTCTGTTCTAGGCTGTAGTCTGGGAAAGGAAGTCACTGTATGCAGTGTTTGTCCAACCAGGGCTGTGCTCGCGGAGAGAATTCTGGAGTCTCTGCTGAGCACTCTGCTGAGCACCCTGCCTGACTCTGCCTGACTCTGCCTGACTCTGCTCACATACATCTTAGTATTGTTTTCCAAGCGGTGGAGCCACCCTGTCCCTTATAGACACTCACTCTACTACTTTCTCTACTTTGCAAAATCAAGCTCCTGCAAAAATCAAGCTGCTTCTGTAACTGTGATGCCGGCTGGTGCTTCCATTTGGGTGATTCTGAGCCTTGTCTTGGCCTTTTTTTTTTTTGCAATAATTCAAACCTGAAACCTCTCTTCATTCAAGGGTAGACCCCCTCCAGTTCCTGCCTGCTTTTGAAATTTCCATATATACTGCTTTCAAGTACTTGAACTTATATTTCACTGTATGTGTCCAAAAGTTATAATTAAATTAACCCAATGGAAACCATTATTAGGACCAAAGACATGTCATTCCTCTATAGTAACACTAGAATTGAAAACCTTAGTTTGATTAATTAAAGTTCAACAAGTTATTCTCTTCTGAAGGATTTCAGTCCATTATATTTGGTTCACTGTAAATGAATTCACTTTATTTATAAAATGAACTGTCTTCCAGTGCAAAATGGCAGGTTTCTGTTTGTTCAGCGAGTGCCTTACCTGAGGATGCTTGGAGTCTGCTGGAGTTGCTGTCAGAGTTGTTTGAGTGCAGCTCTCAAAATGCATGTGTTGGTAAATTATTGACAATGTAAGAGTATTGAGAGGTAGGAGGTATTAGAGTCATGGGGGGGTGCACCCTTGAAAGTGGCGTTATCTGAGCTGCTGACCCTGGGACCTGTAGGAACAGACTTGTTTTCTTCTACTAAGAACTGAGTTTCTCTCTTGGCCTCTGCTTTCCATGATATGCCAAGTATGGGGGCCACACCAGATGCCAGGTCTGTGGTCTTGAATTATTTTCCCATCTTTATAACAGGGACAGAATAAGTTTTTTTCTTTGTGAATTTCACATTCTTAAGTCTTCTACACAAAGCATACTGAGACAGGATCCTATCAAAAGTGTTGAGTTATGTCTATCCTTACAGAGTAAGTCTGGCATAGATGTCTATGGGATGCTTGTTTTAGAAGTTAATTTTGAGATTTTACCCTCTAGATTTTGGGGGAGAGATGTTCTTTTTATCATTTATTTTTAAAAAAAAATATGTAATATAGCAACTCTTCCCAAATCCTCCCACATCCCTACTTTGTGCTTTTGCTCTCTCTCTCTAAAAAAATTAAGAAAAACAATAAAAACACAAATGAAAATAGACAAACAAAAAAAAGACCAGTAAGACAATAAACACCAAAACAAAAGTCATGCACACATACAAAAAACATGTAGTCTGATTTGTGCTAACCAGTTACTCCTGGGCATGGGGCCTACCCTGATGTATAGTTAATATATCAGTAATACTCCATTGGAGAAAAATGATTTTCCCTTTCCAACAAGTGTCAATTGCAAATAACTTCTTTGTTAGGTAGGAGTGGGACTTTGTGTCCACATTTCCTTCTTGTGTCCACAAAAACTGGGATTTTGTCTGGTTTGAACCTGTTGAGGTCATGTACAATCTTTTCACCTCCCTTTCTGAATAGATTTTCTGAGTCTTGAGGGGAGAGGTTGATAAAGACATCCCATTTAGGACTGAGTGAGTGCTTCAAAGTCTCTCACTCTCTGCACACTGTCAAGTTGTGGATCTCTGTTAATGACCATGTACTGCATGAAGCTTCTCTGATAAGGGTTAATGATGCTTTGATCTGTGGGTATAGCAATATGCCATTAGGAGTTATCTTATTGCTGTGTCTTTAGCAGAATAACAGCAGTAAGGTTTCCTCTAAGGTCTATAACCTATCTAGTAAAGGGGTTTTTGGCCCCTTTAGTAGTGTCAGGTATGGGTTCCATCTTATGGGATAGGCCTTGTATCCAGTACAACGTGGTTGTTTTCTGCCATAACACTTGTGCCACTATTGTACCAGCGTATCTTGCCAGTAGATCTCTGTTATAGGCCACAGGATTTGTAGCTGGGTGATATTGATGATTACCTTTCTCCTCCAATGGTGTGCAAGTGCCTTCTAGAACCATATACACTAATTGGTGTGTGTGTGGTGGTGGGTGAAGCTTCTAGTTTGGCACCAGGTTGATTTCTCCAAGTTTGATGACATAAATAAATTATGTCTTCAGCAACAGGGCCTTTACCTTCAGATTTTCAAGAGTAATCAATAGTCTTAGCAAAAACCTGTTTGTTTTGGGCAAGTAACTTATGTGACCTCTTTGGCTGATGATTTGGAGAGGTGTAACCTATTCCTGGTACTGGAGGTTTTACTTGGTGGCATAAGGTGTCTAGATGGGTCTCCCCTGTTATGTGGTGACCCCATGTATACATTTTAGAAAACTTCTACTGTAGTAAGTATCTTAGTTATGGTTTTTATTGCTGTGAAGAGACACCATGACCACAGCAACTCTTATAAAGGAAACATTTAATTTTGGGTGCTCACCTACAGTTTCAGAGGTTCAGTCCATTATTTTCATGATGGGGAGAATGGTGGTGTGCAGGCAGATTTTTGTATTGGAATGGAGTGTGCTACATCTTTCAGGCAACAGGAAGTCAACTGAGACACTGGGCTTTATTCTGAGCATAGAAACCCTTAAAGCCTGCCCCCACAGTGACACACTTCCTCCAACAAGGCCACACTCACTCCAACAAAGCCACACTTCCTAATAGTGCCACTCCCTATGATATTATAAGAGCCAATTACATTCAAACTACCACAGTAGATTTTCATATGATTTTTCAAAAGTCCTTTAGTGTTATTTGTCCCTCTCCATATTTCCTCCTTTATCCTGCCTTCCCATCCCCTTCCCCATTTAATTCTTCTAGTCTAGCTTTTTTCTTTGTAACACTATACTCCATTTCCCCTTCTTAACAGATCCTCTCCTCCCACTGATCCCTTTGTGGTTATTTGTATTAAAATGCACATGACTAAAGTTTTAAAACTAATATTCACATACAAAAGAAAAATGAAATATTTACCTTTTGGGGTCTGGGTTACCTCCCTCAGGATGAATGGTTTAGTTCCATCCATGTACTTGCAAATTTCATTTTTTCTGACAGCAAAATAACATTCCATTGTGTAAACATATAGCATCTTCATTATCTGTTCATCAGTTTGTGGGTATTTAGATTATTTTTTTATTTCTGGTCCTTATGAATAAAGCAACAAGAAACATGGATGATCATATATCTCTGTAGGATGCATTCTTTTGAGTATATGCCTGAGAGTGGAATAGCTGGATCTTCTATTAGATCAATTTTCAACTTTTTGGGAACCTCATAGTAGTTTCCAAAGGGGCTGTACCAGTTTGCACTCCCACCAGCAATGAATAAGTGTTCCTCTTTACCTACATTCTTACCAACATGTGCCGCCATTTATTTTATCATTCTGACTGGGGTAAGATGAAAGCTCAAAGTAGTTTTAATTTGCATTTCCCTGATGACTAAGAATGTTGCACATTTTTTTAAAAAGTGTTTTTTAGCAATTGTGTTTCATTTTTTGAGAACTCTCTGTTTAGTTCTAGACCCCATTTTTAAATTGGGTTGTTTTCTTGATGTCCAGAGTGTGTTTTGTTGTTGTTGTTTTGGTTTTTGCTTTACTGCTTTATTTACTCTATCTATCTATCTATCTATCTATCTATCTATCTATCTATCTATCTATCTATCATCTATCTACATACCTATGTATGTTCTTTATGTATTCTAGATACTAACCCTCTATCAGATTATTAGTAGAGATTTTTTTTTCCCATTCTGTTGCTGTTACTTGACTCAAATGATTCTGCTTTTTGGAGTACAGAGAAACTTTCTAGTTTCTTTTGTCCCATTTTTTTTTTAGCTGTTAGTCTTAATTCGTGTGCTGTTTCCTGTTCAGAAAGTTCTTTCCTATGCCAATGCATTCAAAGCTATCCCCCACTTTCTCTTCTATCAGATTCAGGGTGTCTTGCCTCATGTTCAGGTCCTTGATCTATTTGGAGTTGGGTTTTGTAGAGGGTGATACATATGGATCTATTTTCACTCTTATGCATGTAGCCATCCAGTTTGACCAGCACCATCTGTCGAAGATTCTGTCTTTACTGCAGTGTGTATTTTTGACTTCTTTGTAAAAAGGAAGTCAGGTGTCCATAGGTGTGTGTCCTTATGTCTGGGTCTTCAATCTATTTTTTGATCATGCCAAGATCATGCTGTTTTTATTACTATAGCTCTAGTGTAGTTCGAAATCTGGGATGGTGATCCCTTCAGCAGTTCTTTTATTATCCAGATGGTTTTAGCTATCCTGGAATTTTTGTGTTTCCAGATGAAATTCAAAATTTTTCTTTTCAATTTCTGTGAACAATTGTTGAGATTTTGATTGGGATTGTGTTTAATCTATAGATTGCTTTTCATAGGATGACCATTTGCACAATAGCTATGGAGATTTTTTTCCATCTTCTAGTGTCTCCTTTAATTTTCTTCAGTGTCTTAATGTTTTTATAATACAGATCTTCCACTTGGTTGGTTAGAGTTATCCCATGATATTTTATTTATTTATTTATTTATTTATTTATTTATTTATTTATTTATTTAAGGTATCATTTGAAAAGTGTTGTTTCCCTGTTTTTTTCTCAGTCTTTTTACCATTTGTATATAGGAAAACTACTGATATTTGCGTGTTAATTTTGTATCCCGCTACTTTGATGAAAGTGTTTATCAGGTATAGAAGTTTCCTGGTTGAGTCTTTAGGGTCTTTGATGTAAATAAAAATCATATTTTCAAATGAAGATACTTTCACTGATTTCCTTCCTATCTGTGCCTGTATCCCCTTGATGCCTTTCAGTTGTCCTATTACTCAAGCTAAGTCATCAAGTCTATTGAATAATTATGGAGAGAGTGGAAAACTTGTTGCTGATTTTAGTAGAAATACTTTGAGTTTCTCTTTGTTTTGGATGGCCTTGTCTGTGGGTTTCTGAAAATTTCATTTTATTGTGATGCAATATGTCCCTGTGCAAGAGAGAGGGAAAGAGACAGACAGACACAGAGAGAGAGACAGAGAGAGAGACAGAGAGAGAGATTCTTAAGGTTCAGGGCAGAAAGAGGGTGTTAGACCAGGAGTTGACAGTAGTGATTCCTCCATGTCACCTACCACTCTGTGGAAAGTAGTTTCCGAACAGGTGAACCAGCCTTCCCCAGCTGATGCCCATGAAAGCAAACATTTCATAAGTCCTTATTCAAAGCTGCAGAGGAGCATGGGACTCCATTGTGTTCCCTGATCTGTCACCAAGAGCAGGGTGGGTTCTTTAAAACTCACGCCATTCTGATTTTATATGGACTTGATTAGCTTATCTTAAAGTCATTGCTAAGCCCAGGAGCCATAGAGAGAGTGCTCTCATCAGACCCAGCCACCTTTGTGTGGAGCTTGAGACAGAGAGGCAGTGTTACTAAGGAACACAGTGCTGGGCTTGGTTGAGGTGGTACCCTGAACTTAGATGCTTTGTGCCTCTATTCCAGATCCCCTGAGGCTGAGCTTATCAACCACCCCTTCCTGTGTGCCCTTCTTTTCTTTATCCATTTGCTACGCCAGTGAGAATCTAGTCCCTGATCCACTATCCCAACAATCACTGAGCCTCATTTAAAAAAAAATGAACAAACAACTTGACTGTGTATAGTTTATATATCTGACAAAGAAGCCATTTTTTATTTACTTTATATCCCCCCCTCTTTTTTTGAGACAGAGCCTTACTCTGTAGCAAAGGTGGCTACAGCTCAGAGGAGTCCTTTGCTTAAGCTTTCTGAATATAGGTCTTACATAAGCCAGTATCACCAAAGCTGAACTTTTCTAGACGTTCACTGCTCCTTTAAATCTGTATTCCAGTTCGCAAACTGTCAAGTTTAGGAGGAGGGGTACTCCAAATAAGACGACAGAGGGAGTCCTGACACTTGTCTTCCCAGCGGTATAGGCACCTCTATTTCTAGGCAGTAATAACGCAAGAACACCCACAGTTCTAAGTTTCTGGCCCTAACTCTCTCGGGAATCTTTCCCACCCATCTGCAGCTCTTCTCGGCTTTGGTGTGGGTTTTCGTCCTATCTGAGATTCATGTAAGTGTGTCAGACTGGCACCTGTAGGCTGTCAGAGCTGATGCCCGTGCACAAGGGAAGACTCGTTTCCTGTCTGGGACACCATTCTCTCCCCCTGTAACATAACACCTACAAGGAGAATTATCTGTGAATTTGGCATGAAAGGAAAAAGAAGAAACTCCTATTCACTTGTCCACCCAGCAAATCTTTCTTGAACTCCTCCTTGCAGTGGTGGCCCATGCCAAGCAAGGTAAGTTGTTGGGCAGGGGCTCTGCCCTGGTGGAGCTCCCAGTGAATGGAATGTCCAGCTTTGTGCTGATGAGATCATCCTGTCCTGGAAATCTGTCATGCCTCTGGGTGGGTGGTGAGGAGTATGTGCTGGAGGACGGGATTGTGCCAGCTTCTGCTCTGCGCTGCCGTACCACATTCTCGCATCTCACCTGGGGCTTTCCTGTGAACATCTGAGAGTCCAAGTTGGAGAACCCAGAACTAAATTCTAGAGGTCAACACTGTCTTACCTCTAGGCTGACTTTGAAATCTCAGATCATTATCTCAAGTTACTCCCAACCTCCATTACAGTGACTGTCCCCAGTTCTGAAGTGAGGATAAAGAAAACCAAGAGAGGGGATGGAAACTGCCTTAAGGGATATGATCAGCTGGTGGCACAGCTGGTGGCACAGCCAGGGCAGAGTCTCCAGTCACGTGCCTCTGCTTTCTCTGCCTTGGTGACGCCTCAGAATCTCCATCTTGCCAGCTTGTTCCACACAATCAAGCAAACTGAGCAAACCCTGAATTCCTAGTATAATGTGTGTCTCTAGCTCCTTTTGCAAAGGCCAAATGTCCCTGGAAATAGAAACATGCCTTCGTCCTCACATGCCACTTGTCACCCCATATACCCTTGATCCAGGCTAGGAACCCCCCAAAGTGAAATGAGAGATTTGGGGCCAAACCAAGGCCCAAATGTGGAACAGCAGAGCTGGGCTCTGTGCTTTGGTTTCTCAGAACGAAGGGGCAGCGGGGGACTGGCAGGTGGGGCTGCAGGGCGAGCTGCAGAAACAGGACAGTGCCAATACTTTTCTAGGACTGTATCTGATAAACTGGGACAGCCACAATATTTCCTAAGCAAACTAGGTTACCCTCCCCGCTGCTGCAGCTACCCGAGGGCATTGGGCAGCTGGGTGACCCAGAAATGGTCATCTCCTTGTCCAGCTCCATCTGGAATTCCAGCCCCCAATTTCCTGGTACTGACTGCTCTAGGTGGAAGGGAGCTTGACAACATCAAATGGAATCAAGCCCATTCTTATTGCAGGAAGCTTATCCTGGACAATAAAGGAGAGCAATGGGCTGTCTTTTCTTTTCTTTCTTTTTTTTTTTTTAAGGCAGAATTAGGAAGCAAACTGTCAATAAATCTTTCCCCCATCTACTGTATGTTTTATAGTCCAGAGAAGCACAGTGATTGTGGAAAAGTGTGCCGTGTTTGAAAAAAAAAGAAAAAGAAAGAAAAAAAAGCCTTGAAATCAAGAGACATCAATTTGGGTCACTAAACTTGGAGAAATTACTTCCTCTCTGGGCCTGACTTTCTCAGTGGGACAATGAGGGGATTGGCTTAGTTTGTCTCTGAGTCTTTTTTGTGCTCTCAAAGCCTAGGTTTATATGCAATGTCTAGTTAGCGATGCTAAAAACAGTAAGAAGGACAGCCTCTGTCTAAGATGCCCATTCCTGTCCCGTCTCCAAGTGCTCGGCAATCTAGTGTTTTCGCGGTCCTAGGGAGTCATATTGAAAGTCCCAGACAAGGACAGAAAAAGTAGCTCTGCCTTCTCCCTTTTCCTTCAGAGCCGTGTACTCTCACAAGTTCACTCCCATTTCCAGACGTTTGATTCTTCGCATGTGTAATGTGCGTGAAGGGTAGTGCCTTGGTTTCTAAACTCCTAATGATCTAGATGAGAAGGCAGAGCCTGCGCTCAGGGAATCTTACGGTTAATCACTGGCAGAACAGTGTTGGGGTTGGTGGTGGTGAGGCTAAGTGTATTTACCTGATACTAACCTTTTCATTCCTGCATCTGTCTGTGGCTGCGGTTTGGCTCCAGAGCAAAAGGGCCCAGAAGACATTTCGGCCAGTGCCTGTTGGGTAGGAGGAACTGCAGGCACTCAAATCTGCCTGTGAAATCATCTCATGTACCACCCGCCCAACTGTGGAGGTTTACTCTGACTGTTCATTCCTTTGCTAGAATGTAGCAGGAAGGTCTTTCCTCCAGGAAAGCTCCCAGAATTCCTGAAGAAACTTCTTAGTTGACAAACAGCCATTGTCTTAAAACCTCCCCCCCTACCATGTACCCAGCAAGGTAAGACTCTGAGGAAATAATCTAGGGGAATGAATGTTGTCTCTCTTCCTTCCTTCCTTCCTTCCTTCCTTCCTTCCTTCCTTCCTTTCTGCCTTCCTCCATCTCTCCCTCCCTCCCTCCCTTTCTTCCTTCCTTCCTCCCTCTCTTCATCTTCTTCCTCTTCCCCCTCCTCCTTTTGTTGGTCTCATTTCAATACAAGGTCTTGTTATGTACCTCAGGCTGGCCTGCGATTTTTGATCCTCCAGTCTCTTCCTCCTGAATGCTGGGAATACAAATATTTACCATCATGCTTGGCTGGCAATGAGATTCTAAAATAGCAAGCCAGATAGTGCTAGAGATATCGTGATATAAAAGCTTCAGCCTTATTTCTTATTCCCAAATGTTCACTTTATTAGAAGGGTTGCCCAACTGTGTCCCAGTCTGGAAATTTTAGCTTACCAAATGGGAGTAAGAAGAGTCCTGGGCTTGGAATGTACCTAAAACTCTAAGAGATCATGTGATAGGGAACTATGTCCACATATATGGCTTTTAAGACAGATGTGTTAGCCTTGTCATTATTGTAACACAATACATGACATTGATAATTAAATCATTTAAACTCATTTATTCTTATTTTATATGTGTGAGTATTTTGCCTGTATGTATGTTTATACACCATGTATATGTCTGTGGTCTACAGAGGTAAGAAGAGGATATGGATCTCCAAGAACTGAAGTTACAAACAGTTATAAGCAGTCATGTAGGCAGTGGGAATTGAACCAGAGTTCTTGCAAGAGCAGTGTGGTAGTTTGAATGTAATTGTCTCCCATAAGGTCTTAGGTAGTGGCACTATTAGGAGCTGTGGCTTTGTTGGAGGAAGTATATCACTGTGGGAGTGGGTTTTGAATTCTCATATATGCTCAAGCCATGCCTAATGTCTCAGTTCACTTCCTGTTGTCTTCTGATCAAGATGTAGAATTCTCATCTCCTTCTCGAGCACCTTGTCTGCCTGCACACAGCCATGTTTCATCATGATGATCATGGACTAAACCTCTGAAACTGTAAGCAAGCCCCAACTAAATGTTTTCCTTTATAAGAGTTGCCATGGTCATAGTGTGTCTTCACTGCAATAGAAACCTTGACTAAGACAAGCAGCCACTTAACCCCTAGTTCTGACATAGTTGAAAAGGAGGCAGGATGTGTTTCAACTCACAGTTTCAAAGGTTTCAGCCTGTTGACTCAAAGCCCTGGGGAAGCAGAACATCTTGAATGCTATGTGTGTGGCAAAAGCTACCCACTTCATTGTGGCCAGGAAGAAGAGAAAGACAAGAGAAGGATCTGGGATCACCTTCAAAGGTACTTCCCCACCCCCACCAATGACCTGTTTCCAGCTAGGTCCCACATCCTGAACTTTTTACTGCTTTCCCAAATTGCACTACCACCAGGGACTACACATGAGACTGTGGGGGACATCAGACTTTCCCAAATCACACTACCACCTGGGAGACTGTGGGGGACAATTTAAACTATAGGATAGATGAATTTTTAAAACCAAACGTTTGCAACATAGGACTGTAAGGCAAAGACCAGAGCAAGAATTACTTCCCTTTTACATCCATTTAAGATAAGTGAAATTATTCCCATGGCGTGTTCCAGGAACACACATTGACCTGGAATAGCCAGACTGAATCATGGATTAGTGCAATATGGAAAGAACATTTCTCTTTGGGGTGGGTTTCTGCTCAACACTGGCCAGTCAGTTTACCTTAACAGAGTCAGTCTTTTTCATCAGAGAAATGGGTGTGGGACTAAAATCTAGTGCTCTTAACTGGATTATTTTGTTTCTCTTCTATCTTTTGAAGAGAGCTATCACTTTGCAGTCCAAGTTGGCATCAAAGTCACAGTCCCCCTGCCTCAGCCACCTGCTTACATGCCTGTGGCTATATCTCTGGATAGGATTCTTCAAAGAAGAGAGAGCATTTAAGTCTACCGTTCTGGTGAAATCTTCATCAGTTTGGGGCATTAATGAATCCAGTATTGATCTATTTAATAGGGGAGAAAGAGGTATAACCTGGGTCAAATGCCTATTTAAAAGGAAGAGGGGAGTCAAGAGATGGAGGAAGAAGGAGAGGAAATAGTGGGTGTTGAGTATGATCAAAGTATGTGATGTGAATATATGAAGCTGTCACAGTGAAACCTATTGTTTTGTGTGATTAGTATGTGAAAATATAAAGCTTCACACACACATGCACATGCAAATTTAATAGGTTTGAAAACATATAGATCCTGTTCTGTAAAAACTCATTCTTTTATTGGTGAGACATAGCTCATTCCTCTGTCAATTACTAAGTACACAACCTCAGTTAAGTCTTCTATGCACTTCTAGGTCTTGGTTTCTTCAGTTTCCAGCTGAAGATAATGAACTGTGGAAAGGGACTGATGTGATCAACAAAGGGTAGAGTGAGGCATGCTAGTGGGGGATGGTGTGCTGGACCTGGGCCATGTTTGTGCAGGCTCTCCCACATCTGAGAGCTGGAAGAACCATGTCTAGGCAGCATCTCTCATGTGAGGAGGTAGGGGATGGTGTGCTGGACCTGGGCCGTGTTTGTGCAGGCTCTCCCACATCTGAGAGCGGGAAGAACCATGTCTTGGTATCATTTCTCATATGAAGAGGTGGGAAGGGCACAGTTCTCAGGCTGGATTTGGAAGGATCCAGAACCCAGATACCAGTATAGTCCCAGGACTGACCAAGATATACATGCCTTGCATTTTCATCTCAAATAAGAATGGAAACAGCCCTCATAGGTATTTCTTGAGAATTTAGAAAGGTAGTATGTCTGAAGTGCTTAGGAAGTACCTGGAATATATTAAGCACTCAGTAAGTAGATTCTCTCTCTCTCTCTCTCTCTCTCTCTCTCTCTCTCTCTCTCTCTCTCTTTGTGTGTGTGAGAGAGAGAGAAAGAGAGAGAGAGAGAGAGAGAGAGAGAGAGAGAAATCATAAAACAGGTAACAAGAACTCTTTAGCTAGAACTTCAACAAAAATCACAAATAATAAAATAACTGACTTTCCTTTGTGGAGTTTGGTTTGGGGGAGAGACCACATACAGGTGAGAAAATGGCCTGAAGGTAAAAGGGGCAGAAGCATGTGGTGGACAAGGAGAAAATGCCCAGGTGTGGGCAGCAGGAGGAGTGAAGAGGGCGACCCTCCACGGAGCCCTCTCTGGGGAGAGAGGAAGTATTCTCGGCCACACTGGCCGAGTTCATGGAAGAGATCTGAGTGAATGTAAAGGCTTTCTTTCCCTTGCTTAGTTGTGCTCCTGCTAAAAACAGTGATTATAATGGTAATAATGAGAATTGAAACAATGCTTAATAAAGAGTGCTTGAGGGGATTTTTTAGGGCATAGGACAGGCATGCTCTCTCTCCTCCCCTAAGTTACTGTACTGAACATGTGTTTTAAATCAGAGAGGTTCGTAGTCAAAGAGGGAATATAGAAAAGAGGACAGGGCTCCCCACTTTAGTAAGTAGTCCTGGAGCAGCCTCAGACCTGAGAAGCCCCGAAGGAGCCCAGCTATCCACGGAGCACAGAGCACAGCCTGTGAATCATCAGTCAGCTAGCCGAAGCTTTGGGGTATTCCACTCTAACGCTGGCTCAATTGGATTTTACAAATCACAAATTGGCATCAAATGTGTGGAGTTAATGCGTGTAGGGGCATCCTTCTCTGCTATCTAAGTGATTACGCCTTGATAGACAACTCCGTTTCTGGTCTCTCTAAGTGGCATCTTTTTGGCCCTTTCCGGTTCTTGTCTGCTAACTGCAGACAGCAGGAAAGCATGAATGCAGAGAAATGAGTGAGAGCACAGGGCACCCACATACATAGACATTTTAGTGCACAATAATGCTGGGAAGGGTCCTGGGACCAAATTTACTGGCTACTACTCTTATGTGTTTTCATTAAGAAATAGAAGTGACCCGTTCAGTGGAGTCTGGAGGAAATTCTACCATGCTCCAGCAGAGCCAGAAAGTCTGGTGTGTAGTGCTAGCTGCTGTAGGATAGAGGGAACCAACCAACCCAGCTCATTTAGAAGATAATGTATCCACTCTTTGTAGATAATGTGCTCGGGTATAACGGGATCAGGGCACTCTAGTGATCAAGGCCCAAAGCTGTGCAACCATCTACACTGAGCACAGACTGTGTGCTATCAGAGGCTTCCAGAGCATTTCTCTGTCTATCCCTGCCCCTCTGGTCCTCTACCTTCAGCTGCACCTCCCTGTTTGCCATAGGAAGGAGGTGGCCTCCATCCAGTGCCTCTCACTGTATAGCTTCCATTCTGCTCAATAGGCCAGAGAAAAAGTCAAGCTTTCAGTATATTTCCAGCAAATGTTCTGGGAAATCTGGTTGATCTGTCCCAGATTGACTAAGAACTACATCAACTTCAGGAGATGGAATACTCTTCTTGGTCAGACCACAGTCCTCCAGTTGTCATTCAGGAGCTCTGGAGAGTAGGAAATGTCCCCTTCTGAGACAAGTGCAATAATCTGGGCAGGCAAAAACTTCCTCCCTTCGCCTAGGCTATACTAGATGCCAGTCAGGATGGGCGGGGCTGATGTCTAACGATATCCAGACAGTGACCAGGGTAGCTCACTGGGAATGTCTCTTTCAGTTCTGAGAGTGATGTTTTGGAGGTGAGGGGAAGACTAGAGGTAGGAAAGATAGGGAAAGAGAAACTTACAGTTGTTCTTAAAGAAAGCCCACATGACAGTTTTAAGGGAAGACACAGTCAAAGGCACAAACCACCTATTACCTTTCTGGCTTTTCTGAATGGAGGAAGCTCTTCATTATAGGCAGAAACACAGAAGACCAAAGGCCCAGGTCCTAAAGTGGGCATGGTGGTACAAGCCTGTCATCCCAGAAGTGTTGGAAGAGGAATAGAGACTGGAAGATTGATGTGAGTTCAAGGCCAGCCTGGACGACAGAGGAGTAAGTTCTGGCCCCAGGTCTAGTGTACTTACTAGCATGAGTTATCTGCATAAACGCCCAAAGAGAAAACCCCAGAAAGCATCCTATCATTGAAGATAACCAACAGTTGTTACGTATTGATAATGATGTTAGTCTGCAGTCTTGACAGGGAGGGGGTATGGTCTGTTGTTTCGAATACTTTCAGGCCAGAGCACCTATCCTACATACAGACAACAGAAAGTCATCCCCGGGGAAGCACAGCTATGGAAGATGGCATACTGGAATTTCTTTGCAAATCCAGAGATGTGTGAAGTCGGGAAGGGAGGAAATGTTTTGCTCATAGACCTAACTGGCAGTCCCTGCGGTGAGGGTTCAGAAGCTGCAGTGTCGAACCCCGTGTTATTATTGCCCCTCTCTTGGCCTGAGATGGCTACTCCATGAGCTGTGGGAAGGCTCTCCACCCCCATGGCATGCACAGGACGCTTACCAGGCTGAGACTGTCTAGTTCCTTATTATCTGTCATTATCTGGCTGACTCTCTAATTGAACATAAGCTATTCCTTTGCAAAGCTTCTTCCCTGGAAAACTGCAGACCAAATGACAACAGACCCAGCCACAGCCCTCTCTCTGAGCTGGTTTGCTGTCGGCTGGGCCTTGCAAAAATGCTTCATGTAAGTTATCTCCGGTGAATTTCACCACTGAATTTGCAAGATCAATTAAGTAGGATTTACAGTGACATTTAAAGTAAGAAAGGCAGAGCCTGCTTCTTTGTTCTTGAAATGTGGGTCTATGGGTGAGTTCCTCTTCGCAGTGTTCTATCTATTCCTACTTTTAATGACTGTGCACTTTATTACTTTTTAAATGAAAGAAACAATACATAGTTAAAATAGAAAAGATGGCATGCATTAAGCTGTGCACGGATAACAGCGCTCACTCTGTACTTGTCCCTGCTCCTCTGTCCTGTGTTACCCAATTCACAGGCATGCATTTCATTTGCTCCAAGTTTCTCTTGCTCTCTCTGCTTCTGTCTCTTTCTCTCTCAGCTGACTTCCTTGTTCCCATCTCTCCCCACTCAGCTGCTTCTCTCACACAAACATTCAGTCTTGCTGTCATCCCTCAGCCTCTTCCTGTGACCCAGCTCCATGCATAAACAAAAGCCTCAGCGGCCACTTCCCTGACTCTGTGTGTCTTTTATTGGCAGACACACTCGCTGCCAGTATGACCGCAGTCACTGCCTTTCTTCTCCCAGTCCCTTGATTCTCATCCATCTTCCTGGCTTACCTCCCTCCCTCCCTCCCTCCCTCCCCTTCTGCCTCTTCTTGCCTCTCTCTTGCAAAGCACACACTCCCACTGATGAGTTGTGCACACTTACAACCACAGGAGTTATGGATTCAATTATCTAAACCCCACCGCCCTCCTCCCATGTTGCTTGAAAAGTGAGGACAAGTGAGCCTCCTAATTAAAACGTTACCCGTCTCATTGGAGCAAACACTCGGAAGCACGGGGCTTGGAAACCAAATGGAAAGGCAAGAGCTTGTCTACCTTCCCTTAGCTGGATGAGTCATCCTTGGGTTCTCTCTGCTTTTACACCAGCTCTCTGCCACTCTGGGTGTTGCATAGACTGGGGACAATTTCCTTTTTGTCTATCCCTCCGGGTAAAATGATAAATTCTTTGTCTGGACACACTTAGGAATAAGCATGGACTGAATCAGGACTTGGCTGCGATCCGTGGATTCCCAAAACTTTTGAAAAAGCTCCTTTGTTAATTGTCAGCTGTAAAATAAACACATCCCTGGCACCTCCCACCTCCCACGATGCAGAGCGGAATGTAGGCATATTTAATAGAAGGGCCAGGACAGCCAGCCTGCCACTCTCACTCTCGGTTGCGGTCGCTTTCTTCGTTTGCTGGGACAGATGTGGCTCCCAGGGAAGAAGCTGGCGGTGAGCTCCTCCCAGTTCACAGGGCTAAGCTGAAGTGGGTAGTCTAGACACACGCAGGGCTATAAAACACCTCCATATTGCCAGATCAGTTACCGGTTCACTTCCAGTGCTTTGGAAGAAATCATAAATCATTTAGTGGAGGGAGCTGCCCATCATTTGATATTTCATGGGAAGCCTTTTCAATCTCTGCCTCCAAAACTCATAGGAAGTTTCAGTGCCACTGAGCCTCATACCCGTGGAGCTGCCCTTGCCTAGATGAACTGGTGGTGGCAGAGACCTCCTCACTGGTCAGTAGCATCGGCATGTGGACATCTTTGGGGATGGCTTGCTGGTGTACCACATTTTTACCATGTGATGAATATGTATCTGAAAGGCTAAAAGGATAGGGAGTGGTTTTGCACTAAAAGGGATGTTTATGCCTCAATCTCAGAATGTGAGAATGAATGGGTTCTTCTCGAGTCTACAGAGAGCAGACCTGTGAAAGCCAAAGGATTGGAGACTAAGGCACAGTACGAAATGCATATTTGGTCTTTGTCCTTGGCTCATGACACAGGGATCCTAAAGTGTGTCATTTCATGACTGACAGAAATGAGTGTTCTAATATTTAGTCTCTGTCCATACTTGTGTCTCAGATTTAACTCCTTCAGAATTTCCTGGGTGGTAAGGACATCGCTTGTTGTGCTGACGTAACTCGATGAGCTGCGAGAGGAGTCTTGAGGAAGACCAAGCCTGATCAGCAGCCTGGCCTTTCCAGCTACTCAGCAACTCCCCTCCAGGGATGGGATGGGAATTGGATTGACAATCTGTCTTCCCATGCAAGGGCACCTCTTTAGACCCCTGCACTGCAGGACTTGGGGAGCTTCATGTTGGGAACGCATGGAAGTGCTGGGGGAGGACCCACTCTCCTATCCTCACCTTGTCCAATGCGCATCTTCACTCCATCTGGCTGTTCCTGAGCTCTGTCCTTTATAATAAACTGGTGCAATTAGTAAAGAAACATTCTTGAGTTCTGTAAGCCATTCTAGAAAAAAACACGGAGCCTGCAGAGGGGCCCATGGGAACACCCCATTTATAGTGAAGTCAAAATTAGAGGAGCCTGAAACTTGAAACTGGAGTCTCAAGAAGGGAGCGGATCCTATGGGGTTAAGATTTTAAGCTGTGAGGTTTACCCTAACTCCTGACCATTAATATATGAATTGAATTGGATGGTTAAAAACCCAGTTGGTGCATGGAGAGTTGAAAAATGGTTAATGTGACACACACATATACATATATATATGAGTGAGAGAATAGACAGACAGATAAACAGATAGGTAGATAGATAGACGGATAGATAGATAGACAGAAAAATATAATAAAACATTTTTTAAAGTGTGGGTAGAAAAAAATACCAGCTCCTGGGACCTGAAACTCATTGTCTGTATTGAACTCTCAGAGTGTTTATTGCCCCTGATCTTGACCCTGTGAGGTCCCCTAGCAACACAGGTGGCCGCAGCCCAGCTCATTCAGCTCTGTCTGCACTCCCAGGAGAGCAACGGTTTAAGCTTAGATTCCATGCCAAAGCCAAGCTGCTGTTCCAGCCAGAACAGGCTGTCCATGCAGATCTGGTAGAGGAGCATGTTTGCTCGTGCCATAGGGTCCCAAGGGCACCTTCCTAGAAGTTCAGCCCTCAGACCTTACAGCATCATTTTAGTCCCCAGTGCTTGATGAAATGCTGGCCTCTCTGTGGCTGGCTAAGGATCCTTAAACACTCTGTGCCTGTTGACAGGTGGAACTGTAATATTTCCTCTTAGGCTTCAGGGAAGAGAAGGCCCTCCACAACTCAGGAACAATGACAGTTTTATAACTCGGAGGCATATGTGTAAATCTAGAGCTTTCTTCACTATCCTGAGAACCTATCTACCGTTATTGACCTTGGAGATTGGTCCTGGTTCTGGGTTCCAAAAGCTTTGTCCAGCTCTGTGCTAGAAGACCCATGCTGTATTGCACATCTCTGCTCAGATGCTCATTGCTCCCCCTGAGTGCCAGCAACATGATGTCTTTGTCTAATGGATGCTGGCGAGCGAGTGAGCAGGAGAGGAGCTGAATGGACAGGCTCCTCCCTGTGCTTGCATGGAGCCCTTGGCACCCAGAGTGGAGAACCTGTGTGCTGGAGGGATTTCCAGGGGCACAGGACTTGTGAGGTAGGAAGAGAAGGCCAAAATACAAAGTTTGTAGATCTTCTGACTCCCCTGTCGTGGGATCTTGTGGCAAGAACTTAAATTCTTGGTGAGCTTCCCTGTAAGGAGCATGGAATCATTCTCACAAGTCATCAGGTGCCTGTGATTTCAACAAGCAGAAGGCAGAATGAGACAGATTGGGTTCTTTATCTGATGACACCATGCATTGGCTGGGGGAGCTTGCATATGCCGTGCTCTCTCTGAATTCCCTCTTTCTAATTTGTAGAGTGGGGGAAGGGCTACAGTATGTTAGCTGGAAAGTTCAAATGACGTAAGAAAATGACACCTTATAAAACTGAAATGTGCCGTGAAGTGTCAGGTAATTCCACAGATATCTTTATTTTATACCTCCAACCTTACAGACACACTTTTTACCTTAGTAATCTTTCTGTGGGTACCCATACCCATAGGGAATGCTGGAAGCAAAATCAGGAGCAGAAAGCCATTCTAGGAGGAGAGGATGAAGAGGGGGCAGATGCTGAGGAATTTGGTCTCCAGCACAGCCTGGGATAGACCCTTCCCCAGAAACCTCTTTATTGGTCCCATAGAACATGTCTTTCACTTGCCCATTTGACACCCAGGGCAGTCCACATTCACTCTGAACTCATGATGCAGCTCCTCCGCGTCACCTGCCTGGGGCTTGCAAAGGCCACCAAAGAAGGGTTGGGGTGAATGGAGGGAGAAGCCACAATCCCCCTCCTCCCCTACAGCCACAAACGCATCCGTCCCCTGACCATCTCCAAGGAACATCATGCAATTAAAGGGCTGACAGTTGCCATCTGTCCTGTCCTTCCCCGGTTGCCCAGGGCACAAGGACTCGGAGCTGGCACATTGTGATACTCTACAGTGCTCATGTCACCTCTGATTTCTTCCAGAAAGTCATTAAGCAGACCTGGGTGGGAGCTGCTTCAGTGTCTGCAAACCCCTCCAGGGCAGGCAGCACAGAGGTGGTGAGAACACACACCAGGATTCCTCAAGTTCAAGGCAGTACTAAGCAAGACGAGCGATCATAAAGCCATAGAAGCATGCACAGAACAGAACTTAAGTTCCAACTGGGCTTGTTTTCTCTCCTTTTTTGGCTCCTTCGATCTAAGATTGATCCCCACACCCTCCTTAGGACTCCACAGCTACAAAGTGTGTAGAACGTGTCTTAGTTTAGATTTCCTCAAATACTGGGTCTGGGGCAAGAGTTTGGTTATCTAGGTAGTTTATTCCTGAATGTATCTGAGGAGCAAAAGTGAAGACGTGGAATGTTGGATGGGATAACAGGAAAAGCCCATTAAAGGATGTGTGGATGAACTGTTTATTGGATTAGGAATCCAGCTCTTCCTGGGACTCTGTAGCACTAGCTTCAAGACTGTGCCACTGGAGCTTTCGTTAGCCATCTGTCCCCACTACCCTGGAGCATTAATTGATGGCCTCTGGCTTGCGCCTGCACGGGGTTGGGTAGTGGCACCTGACACATTGGGTATGGGAGACTTGGAGCTTGCACAGAATTATGCTTTGTAGCTTTGCTGAGGCTGGGCTCAGGGCAGATGGGTTGTGGTGGATCATTCCCATCTGTTAACACTAACCAAGATTCCACCTAAGCACTAAGAAGCAGGGGTGTGGCTTTAATTTGCCCGGAGACAGCCTTGTATCTTTTCTTTGAGAGTCAGTTCATAGATTATCTGTTCCAGAAGATCTCTGCATGGACCGGTGTGATTAGGTTCTCCTGGAGTCCTTCCTGGCTCTGAAAAACTACATCACATCTCATAACACTGCTTCGTGGGTGTCTTCCTTGCCAGATGAGGGTCTGTGAAGGACCAGGAACTTCAACTTTGAGTACCTAGCAAGTTACTTAACGTGTGTTAATTGTTGGCTAAATGTTAACTTATTCATTGATGTTGTCAATGGAGATGTATATGATAGTAAGTGAAGTTACTTGTGACCATTGCTGTCGGTTGAGTAGAGTGGTACCAAACCCTGAGTTTTAGACTGTCTCAAAAAATGAATGGTTGGGAGCAGACGACCACCACTGAAAGGTCCGAGAAGAGATGGGAATTTGGTCCCATGGTAGAAATAGGAACTATGCATAAAGATTAATTACTGAGGAAGGGTCTCTTAGACTCAGCATCTGATTGGGGAGGTCACTGACAGTGAGTGAAACCCACAGAAATGCCATATTCACCACCTATATCCAGACACGTGCCACAAGGATGTGGGACTACCATCATCTTGCCCTCCCCCCCGCCTACATAACAGTTTAAGCCTTTAGCCTCTAAGGGATTGGCTAGGAAGCAACGACTAGTCGACACAACAACTACCCAAGTCTACACCTAGAATCATGCCTTGCCTATGACACTTAATACTAGAACACTTTTACATGAAACAGGTGTCTCAATATTTAATTGGCTATCCTGTAATTCATGAGTCAGTATGACTTTTCTCCTTTAGCTGATCATGGTAATAGCCTCTTAACATCACTGTGGAGGGCTGGGAGGCGGCACGGTTGGCAGAGTGCCTGCTGTGCAAGCATGAGGAGCCGCCTTAGATCCGCAGCCCCGATGGAAAAGCCAGACGCGGTAGGCTGCGGCTGGAACCCCAGCACTGAAGGGCAGGGCTCGCCGACCAGGCGGGCTCGCCACACCTGCAAGGTCCAGCTCCAGTCAGTGTTTTAGCCACTGTTCTGTTGCTGTGAAGAGACACCATGGCCAAGGCAACACTTTCAAAAAAAAAGCATTTCATTGGGGACCTTGCTTACATTTTCAGAGGATTAGTTCATTATCATCATGGCAGAGGACCTGCTGGCAGCCAGGTGTGGCGCTGGAAAAGTAGCTTGAGGACTACACCCTGATCTGAAAGGAGAGACACACAGACAGACAGACAGACTGGGCCTGGTATGGACTTTTGGAACCTCAAAGCCCACCCCCAGTGACACACTTCCTCCAACAAGGCCATACCTGCTCCAGCAAGGCCATAGCTATAGGAGCCTATGGGTCATACTGTTTCAGACCACCACAGTAAGAGACCCTGTCTCAAGAAATAAGGTGGAGAGTGACAAGTGAAGACACCCAACATAGACATCTGGCCTCCACATGAATGTTCACAAAGGAGTATACCATACCCTCACACACGTGAACACACATGAACACATATACAGACACACACACACACAAGTTACTATGGAGCCCAAGAATGTATGTGATGCTGAAACTATTGAAAAAAGCTAGTAATAACTCTAACTGTACAGTGATAGAGGATTATTAAACTCTGAGGACATTAAATTGCCCCTAGCCTATTAAATATGGTGTTATTGATATGTTTCTGTTAGCATGAAGACATGTTTATAATATGCTAAGTGAAATAAACAAATTAAAAATTTTGTTCTACAGTTAAGATTTTTACTGGGATTATTCTAATATGAATGAAGAGGTTGGAGCAACTCCTCTGTAAGTGTTTAAGGGGGAGGATTGAGTGCTTTACCCACCAGCACCATCTTTTCCAGTGTGTGCTGCCTGGTATTTATGCAAGATCTGTGTTTCCTTTGTATGCATGGCGGGGCTAAGTTTTGAGGGTTCCACCGAAAGGATGAGTGCATTCTTTCCTCTTCACCCATCTCATAGCAGAGTGCCATTGTCACCAGTGGGTGCTCAGGAGGAAGAGGTGAGAGGAGTTCAGCCCCTAAGGCATGAGGAAACACGAAGAAATGATTCCATTTTGGATGTTTGGTAGCCAGAGAGAGAAAGTGCATGTGTGTGTGTCGGGGGGGTGGCAATGTGGATATGGGATCCAGACTCAAAAGCTTCTGAGGGTCCAGAAAGTGGAGAAAGACGCTTAACCCGAGGGTGAGACAGAAGCAAAGCAAGCTGGGAAAGTCAGAGGCACTCAGAGGTTGATACTAAAGGGCCCTGGATAACCCAGGAGAAAAACAGAGGGACAAACAGTTAAAAGCTAATTGCTGTTCTAATTGTGGCAACCTAATTAAGGTGTGATGACCTTGGGTACCTGAGCTTCGCCCTCCTATAAGCGTTCCCTCAACCGTTTTAAACGTGGAGAGCTCATGAATTTTCCTTGTTCAGCAGCACACAGCCTAGATAGGGCCTTAGAAGTCATGTGATACTAAAGTAAGTTTTGAAGCTAACACCACCTCTGTTCCCTGGCTACAGGGCAGCTTAAGCCTCTAGCTCTAAAGAGCTCCAAGCAGCAACTTCTGGGGGAAAAAAATCAGCCTTGATCCTTACAGCAATCAGCAGTTTAAGCATGACTCTGAACCTGGGCACAATGTGGGTACTGTTCGAGAGTGACAATCCCCAATGTCAGTGAATTAAAGAACTCTTTATGATTTCTTGCAGCCCTAAGAGTGGCTGAATTTCTTCTCACATTACAGAGCTCACTCCTGTGCCTGGTTTAGCTAGGAGCAACTGGTACCTGATGTCATCTGTACCCCAGATATGGGGAGTTACATTATAGCCTCAAGCCTGTGGGGGCCAGGATCATTTGAATGAAAGTGACCCCCATAATGTCATATATTTGGATGATTGTTCTCCAGTTGGTGAGGCTGTTTGGGAAGGCAGGAAGTGTGGCCTTCCTTGAAGGTGTGTCCCCAGTGGTTGTTTTGAGATTTTAAAAACCTGTTCCCTTTCCAGCTAGCTCTCTCTCTCTTCCATATGCTTGTAGATCAGATATAAACTTTCAGCCACTGCTGTAGTACCGTGTCTGCTTACCTGCCTGCCTGTCTGCCTCCCTGCCTGCTGCCCCACTCCCCACCATGATGGTCATAGACTCTTAATACCCTGAAACTGTTAGTCCAGAATCAACTCCTTCTTCAATAAGTTGCCTTAAAAAAAAAAATAAGTTGCCTTGATCGTGGTGTCTCAGCAAGGCAATAGAAAAGTAACTATGGTGGGGGAGGGGGTTGCTAGGATGTAGTAGTATAGACTAGTAATGAATGGGGGCTGCACAGATGAGTCACAGTCCAACAGGGCACCCTTGACAGCTGAGACTGGCTCCACCAAGTATCCTGTTCTACAGCAATGGTCAGAGTCCCAAGATGTTTGTACGGCTGGGCAGACTGCTCTGGGATCTGAGGCAGAATGCTAGTTAGTAACAAGAATTGTTTCTCTCAGGGTTTGACAAGATGTTCGCTTTGGTCACTTGTAGACATTCGGGTCGTTTTCCATGTTAGAGCCTCATACATGATGTGGAGAGCATGTTCATGAGCACATCTAGGGATGTAAGACTAGGTACCTACCCTTTCTCCAAGAACTCTGCATGGATGCCACTGGAGAATACCCAGTGCTGCCTTTGCCCCAAGCTCTGTTGGGATTTCCCCCACATTGTCCTTTCTACTCCACTTCCACAAACCAGCTTGACCTAGAAATCAAGATCTGTGGGGACACAGAAGCCAAAACTCATAGCCAGGCTGACAGTAAACAGGATTGGTTTTTTTTCCCTCAGACTGGCAGAACTAATTGGTGATCCATAACAGGATGTGAAAGTCTACTTTGTTTGCAGAATATAGTGGCTCCATGAGGCATAATGGCACCATCAGAAATGTGTCCTCGCTGAATTAATGAGCCCCCTCTCCTCCACATGTTGATAGTGCATATGGAGACACAGCATTTAATTGGGCCCTGTTGCTTTGAAATTTGTGACGGTCTGGTCAGGAGCTAGGTGGAAGCTGATTATCGCTCTTATTTGTGGGACTGAAAACGAATTTGTGCATTATTTGCTTATGTAAACAAAGATAAGTGGTTCTGTCTGCTCAAAAACGTAGCAGTTCGTGAGAACAGAATAATGGCCATACACTTGTAGACATAGCATCCTGACTACAAATAATATTGTAATTCTTTATTTGAAATGGGGTCTCAGGGAGCTCAGCCAGCCTTGAACTTGATCATCCTGCTGCTGTGGAATACAGACTGTGCTGCCATGCGCAGCTCATGTTTTGACTCCTAAAAGGCTTCAGTGATCTGGAAGACAGTTTTTGGTAAGTTAATGGCTCTTGTTACTTTCTATATTTTACGTAATTATTTAACACAGGCATTTAAATATGATTTCTTTAAAAAAAAATCCTGCAATCTCCAATGAAGTCTCCTCATTCTAGATCTGAGTTGGTGAATTAACTTTTCTTCTTTGTGTCTAGTGAGTCCTCAGTTGTATCTGAGCTTTACTTCTTTCTCGCTTTTTTCCCTTCCTTTCTTTTACAAAAGAAAAACAAGTTTCTTTTGAGACCATGTTTAGCAGTCTACTTGATCTGTGTATTTTAACATGCAAGATCCTAAGTAGTAAAATAGAATATATGTTTCACGTTTCTATCAAGATTGCTTGTTTTCAAACCACATAATTATCTGATGAACAAGTTATTCTTTACACTGATGCAGAGTTGAACAAACAGAACTGGAATTGGGGAACTTGGCTTTTGTTTTACTCTTCTGAAGCCATTTGGCTAATACAATAGGTGTAACTTCTACAGCTTGGAGAATGCATTAGAAGAGGCCTCCACCTAGGGTATAAGATGCGCTTATGGCCCTGTGTGGCACAGAAGCCTTGGATTTGGTTTCATGTCACACAGTCAGCTAGAGACATCCATCTCTGTCTTGCAAAACAGCATAAAACCTTGGCTAGCCCTAACGTTTAAGTAGCGCTGTTGGTTCATCAGTTTGCCACTCCACCTCTCCATCATATATCCTCAGCAGAAGAGTGCCTGACCTGATCACCTGTTGGCATCATATTATTGTGTTCATATTGCAGCTTTTCCCTCTGGGTCAGAAGGAAGCTGTCTATCAGCTGGTGACTCATGCCCAGAGCTTTTTAGGTTAGCACCTCTAGATCCTGCCTGTGATTTCTGTTTGTTTTGAAGTAAATATACCAATGCAGGATTTTTGGTGTGCGTACGTGTGTGTGTATGTGTGTCCCTGAATACTTGGTTTCCACAAAGTCCTTTGAGTAGCGTATTTCCCCCCAGCCCCCACCGTAGTAGTAACAGTAGCAGTTACTTCTTGTATAGATTTTATGGCTCAGCATTTGGAAGGAAAGCTGTAAATACCAATGGCGCAGCCTCTAGTCAGGCAGCCTAGGAAGATGCTTGAGTCTTGTGCTAAGGGCCTGCCTTTGTTTACAAAGACCAAGTGCTTTCCAGATGTCTGCAGTGTCCTCCCTGTCCATCAGCTTCAGCTGTCTCCTTAGTCTGATAACCGATGGAAAGGAAGAATCGGGATAAAGTTAAAGTTAAATAAAGTTAAATGGTAGAGTGCTCACCCATAACATAAGAAGCCCTAGATTCAGATTAAAACTTTCAAATCAATATGTCAAATTTCAAATATCAAATCAAAAATTTCCAATTAACATTTCAACTCAAATGTCAGGTAGAAATGCACTATATAGACAGACGATATGTCTGGCCCTGCACTGAAGCTCCCTGCACCAGACTTTATGTTAATAGATATTAATGGCAAGTTGCACAACCCGAAAGGAAAGTATGAAGACACCTCACCCATATCTAACTATTCATTGTCTTTATCATTTCTTCTGCTTTCCCATATGGTGATGGGTGGCTCACCAAGAACCACCCAAACTATCGCTTTCCTTCCTTTCTGCTTTCATTGCCGATGGAGATCTCTGTCTGTCCAGGAGGAAGTACTAGCATGAATGCAGCTCAGTAGCAGAGTGCTTGCATAGCACTGGGTTCAGCCTGTCTGTCCCTCTCTCCCTATATCTGCCTTTCAGTCTCCTTCTCTCCCACACAGAGAATACAATGATATATAATTCTGATGTCACTCATAAAGGAACAGGAAAATAATGGGTGGGGCTGCAGAATGGCTACAAAAACACGGAGCTTGTGCCTTTCTTTGACAGAGGTGGGGTGGGCGCAGTCAGGAGTTGAGTAGTATGGTTCATGTAAATAAGACCATCTATTCCTCCAAATGCCAATATGCATGGAAAACACAGAAATAGAATTTACTGTCCTCCAGAGAGTTGGTGGTTTGGAGACGACAGATGATGGGAATCACCCCCATCGATGGGCGGGGCTATAGCTCAGTGGCACAGTGTGTTCTTAGCATGTGTGCAATGCCTAATTAAGTTCCTAGCACCACAGAAAGGAAAAGAATCACACGGAAAGAGAACGTGTCGGCAGGTACCCCAGCTCTGACCTACCCCAGCCCACCCTGATATGCTGACAGTACTTGTGCTCGGAGTACCCGCTCTTTCAGGAAGCTCAGCCCTGGCGGACAGACTTCTTTTAACATTGGTGGCCTGTCTTCTTGCTCACTCGTCCTCCCCAGCTGCAAGGACCCTCCCCCAGCAGCTGCACACTTGAGTGTTTGCCGTGGTAGGGCTCCCTCCACTGCTAAAAGCTCAAATTATGAAAATTGAGAAGGGATCAAAATGTCCACTCCCCATTCCTCAGCTTTTGAGCACCAGTGACCACATAGTAACCACACTTCCTGATTTGCTTCTAATCTTTAACCTATTTGCCCTCTTCTATTTGCGGTTGTTGACCATGTTCCTACTGTTGACGTTCTCCTCCTTGATCTCCCACCAGGAATACCCTAACATCCTGTCTGTTTTATCCCTGACCTTTTAGCAGATCCTACTTCCTATAGTTTCTTTTCTCTGTCCAACAATTGAAATGATATTTTTCACCAAGTTCCTTATCTTCAATATTTACCCCCTCCATCTCTCTCCCCATCTGACTTTCTCTTCTGACTTTAGGCCCTTTACCTTTGACCTTTAAGTAGATCTTTCATAAAGCTACTTCTGGGGCTGGAGAGGTAGCTCAGTGGTTAATAACATTGTCTGTTCTTCCAGAAAACTTGAGTTGGGGTATGCGAGGCTGGGAGTTGGAGGTTTCAATTTCCAGTAATCACATGACAACCATTTGTAGATAGAGTTCCAGGGGGAATCTGATACCCTCCTCTGGCTTCAATAGGCATGGCACCAGCTCATGGACATACTTGTAGGCAAAACGTTCTTACACATTAAATGAAAATAAAATAAATCATCTTTTAAAAAAATCTACTGCCTCATTTCTGATTTTCTCCTCCTGCTTGTTTCCTCCCGTCTGGCTTTTTGATTGACAGACTATGTCTGCCGAGGACTCGAATGTATCTCCTATTTTAAGCAAACGATTCTTTCTGATTTACCTCTTCAGTCTTTGCCCACTTAATAACCCCATTCTAGGTTCAAAATCCCTGTACTACACAGTTTGTCAATAGAACTTCATTGTGTGACCATAGGACAAGCCTCTTTGGTAACTTTTATTCCACTTGATATTACCATTTTCGTTCAATAATTATTCACCGAGCTACTGCTATATGCTTGGATCTTTGCCAGGGTGCAGAGGCACAGGGAAGAGAAGGCACACTTCTAATCCTCATGAATCTCAGAGTCTAAAAGAAATAGAGTTGTGCAGACAGCTGTAATGAACCTTCATCAAAGTTGTTGCTTAAGAAATGACAGAAACAGCAAAATTCTGTTCGTGGGAAGACTCTGGGTAAGGCTACATAGAAGAGGTAAGGGCCTGACTTGAAGCTTGAATGATGAGGAGGGTCTTATCGAGTATGTACATGGGGGACTGCATCTACCAGGAAAAACATAGAGTATCATGCAGAGACATCCAAGAAGAATGATTTTGGAGACATCACATAATTTGATATTAGAAATACAAAGTCAGGTGTGTCAAGAGGAGAAGGCAGGGTAGTGAACGCTGTGTTAAGGAGTTCAACTTCTATCTTTCAGTCAGCAGGAAACCATTAAGGGATTTTGAGCCAGAGAATGACATGACCTCACTTATGTGCCAGAAAGATTGCTTTGATCATTCTACAGCGATTGAGTGAATGGAACAAAAGCTGAAAAATAGGAAGCAGGGATTTGAATTGTCCTGTGAGAGATGACTGGCAGTGGGCTTAAGGAAGGGGACAGGGCCGAGATATAAGATAGAGGAATCGGCGAGACTCAGCGCGATAAAGCTCGAGTGATCAACAGACGAATGGATAAGGGAAACCGATGTGGTGTGTATATACACTGGAAGACTGTTCATCTCTAAAAATGATGTGCCCCTTTCATTTGTGGATGAAGCAAAGAGCATTATCTGTGGTGAAAAAAGCCAATCCTGCAATGGCAGATGCCATACGATCTGTCTGGTTTGTGGAATCTAACAGGCTGCTCTCTGAGAAGCATAGAGTAGATTCATGATTATCAAAGGCAGGGAGGAAAGGATGCTAGGAAGGTTCGTCAGCAGATACAGAATGATAGCTAGGAGGAACATTTTCTGGCCTGCTGTTGGACACAAGTGTGACTATAGTATCAACAGTGCATTTCAAAACAACTCAGTGAGGAAAAGAGAAGAAAACAATCTCCTTCCAGCTCTGGGAAGACTGACAGGTATGTCCATGGTCCCAGGGAATGGTGGCCACAGAGAGCACCTTGGTAAACAGGACAAAATGAAGGGACGCTTTGAGGAATCAAAGAAATATAATTTTTCTGTTCGTAATTTAGATTTTAATGTTGCTCTGCAATGGAAGCCATCATCCCTGCCTTCTGGGATTGCACATTGGAAGAAGACATCTGTTTCTAGAGTTGTCCTGGGCGCGCTGTAGAAACTCATGTTTAAATAATTACAGTTGAACTATGAGGAGGACAGACATGGATCCCAGTAAACTCTTCCTCTGATTTCTGTTGCTGAGTGTCTCTGCCTCAGCATGCTGAGCATGTTTGAACTGAATACTCTTGTTTTGTAAGGGACTGTTTATTGTCAGGTCCTGGTCAATCACTCTGACTTTTATTCTAGGACATCATACACCTCCTCCCTCCTGAGTTGCAACAACTGAAAATGCCTGAAAATGACAGATGTCCCCTGTGAAAGCAAAACCAGAACCAGAACCCTACACTAATGTTTCTCAAATCCTAGTGCACAGGAAAACCACCAGGGACCCTATTCAAATGCAGGTTCTGATTCAGCAGGGCTGGGACTAAGGTGCATTTCCCAGAGAGACCTCTGATCCTCAGGCTGCTGCTCCAAGGAGCTCACTTGAGGAGCACTCACGCCTGCACATCCCAGTGTAGTGTGGGAGTACCAGGAGAGGTCACCTGGATCTCTTCTCTTATTAACAAGGATGCCCACCAAGCTGGGACCCGCCCACCTCCTGTCCTTTTCTGTCAGCTAGGGGCTGCGTAGAGCAGATGGGAGCACAGTAATGAGACACATTTCAGCTGTGCTGGCAATGCCTTCGAGGTCACATGGAAAGCCTGGGGCACCTAGAGACTGGAGAGGCCTGGAGGAGCTCACACATCAGCTCAGGCAGCTGTGTCTCTGTCCACTGGGTGTAGTTCAGAGGGTACAGCCGCTAATGGGACCAGATGGTCTGAGCCTTGTTTGTGAGCATGGGTCTGCGCCCCACCCCCCACCATACTCTCACAGTGATTTCCCCATTTGTTCCCTCTCCGGAAACAGAATGGCCATTTTTAAATGAAACGGTCCTGGAAGCTTGCTTCTTCTCTGTCCACATGCCGTTGAGTTTTCAGATGTGAATATGTCCAATCATCAAACTGGCTTCAAAAGTCCTAGCAGCCGGTTTTTCTGAGAAGCAAGCAAGGTCATGATTTGGAGCAGAATGGGAAAGAAAAGATGTCTCTCTGGTCCCACTTACTAAAGTGGGATGGCTAGGCAGGCTATTATTGCCTAGTAAGTACAAATTCTTTCTGATGATTCCACTATGTCACACTTAGTTGTGCACACTGTAGGTGAAACTTGCTATTGCAGCCTCCCTAGAAGAGCTAATTGAGAGCCATATTCCAGCCCTGTACCAGGACCTGGGAGAAGACAGAGTCTATGGCCTGGGCCAGCTCTGCATACCTTCAGCCCCTGGGTAACAGAGAAATACTCTTGCTCATCATTCTGAGAAGTGTCCTCACCAGATGGGAATCATAAGCTGGGAAGCCAGGGCCTGCTTCCCTTTCACTACTTTTACTTAGGCATGTTGAAAATGAAGCCCATTCTGGCCAGTACACAGTGGACTTCCAAACTAGGGGATGGTGAGGAACCCTAACTTGCACACAACTGGACCTTGTATATCTTCTGGGGCTAATGATGATGGCTTCATGGTGGCTCTTTCATTCGCTTAGCCTTTCAGCTCTGTGGGTCCCTGGGCATTTGAATTGATGGTGGCAATGGGCAACTGTTGCAGCCACATCTGAAGACTGTTCCTGCCTGTGTTGCTGACTGCTGTTGGTGGGAGCATGCGTACAACCTTCTTTCTTTCTTACAGCCTGCTTTGCGACTTTCTTACGGATCCTCCCAGTCCTGAATGCAGTTCTCTGCTATTTCGCCATATCTATGCTCTTTCTCTAGAAGAATCACTTCAGGATGAAGGGTAGGAAGGGCAAAATAATAGAATGCTTGAAGCCTGGGGTTTAATTCCCAGTTCTGCATACATGAACTCACATGCTACACGCACATACACACACACACACAACAAATATTATTCTAATATCTTGTGGTACAAATGCTAGTGACTGTTAAAATCTGTTATTACTCACCAGTGCCTTGTGAAGCAGTGTGTTGCATTACTAGAATACAGTTAAGAGCTAGTCCCATGGAGGGCTATAATAACTGCTTCAAACAAAACAAAACAAAACAAAAACATCATTTTTTTCTCCCAGAGCCTAAAGCAGAGACAAGAGACAGATAGTAGGTCTTTGGGGCTGGACATAAAGGGACATAGGGGCAAGAATCAGCATATGCCCTTTTTCATCTTCAACATAATCTGCCTGATGGCTGGTGTCTTAGTTAGGGTTTCTTTTGCTGTGAAGAAACACTATGACCACAGCAATGCTTATAAAGGAAAACATTTCATTGTGGTGGCTTGCTTAACAATTTCAGAGGTTTAGTCCATTATCGTCATGGCGGGAAGCAAGACAGCTTGCAGGCAGACACGGTGGGAGAGAAGGAAGCTGAAGGCTCTTAAATCTTGGCTTGCAGGCAACACGAAGTGGTGTGAGTCACTGGGGCGATTTCTTGAGCATAGGAAACTTCAAAGCCCACCTCCATAGTGACACACCTCTTCCAACAAGTCCACACCTACTTCAACAAAGCCACCTCCTAATAGTGCCACTCCCTAGGAGATTATGGTGCCAATTACATTCAAAGTACCACAACTGGTGAATGCTCCATGGCATTTGCACTCAGCATCAAAACACATATACTGAGTATACCATGTTTTCCAAGGAGCAACATGACAACCAGAGTAGTGAACACATACCAGCTGTTGTTGGTAGACAGACAGGATGTCGACATAGATGATGTGTGTATATTAACTGGTGCAAAATTTTTTGTATGTGGAGAAATTTCTGTATGGACATCAGACCCACAGATAAACTATAGGATATGTTGCTCCCATGTGCTGTAAGATTGGATTAATGAGCAGACTAACAGCAATCTCCTCTCTTTCCCTTGGCCCCAGTTGGGTGCTTAGAGCCTCCAGCACCAGTCTAGACAGTCTGAATTAGAGATAACATGCAGTTTGCCCAGACCAGCTCCATCAGCCCATGTGAAGGCAGCTGCCTTCAGCTGGTCTCCTTGGGGCTCTCCCGGAGGCTCTGTCTCACTTGCATGAAGTCAGCTCCCTGAGCTGCCATTCAGCAGATGCAAACATCCTGCACAATTACTCTCTCCAGTGGCAGCAAAGTAGCTTCCTCTACCCACTTCACTGGAACATCTTATTTAAAGTTCACACCGAGTAGATGAGAGTGTTACTGGCTAAGTCTCTCCCAAATGAACAGCAGAAGGGGAGGTGAACAATAGAACTGGGAGGCCTTTTCTTGATGACTGGCTGTCACAGCCTCTGTAGCTGTCTGTCTGCCTGGCCTCTGCAGGTCCTGAACCTGCATCTAGGTGGATAGTCTTTAGGGAAGAACAGTGCAACATTCCTGGTTGATTCAGGACACCAGCCCTCACTTCTAGAACCCAGATACCACAGTGTCTCTTTTTTTTTATTTTTATTTTTTATTTTTTCCATTCAAAAACATAATTAAATAAGTAAAATTTTTTTTACATTTCTTCCCCTTCTTCCGGTCCCCTCCCGCTACCTCCCACCCCTCCTCCCTCCCCCTTCTTCCTTAAAAAGAGGGCATGGTGCCCTGCCCTGTTGGAAGTCCAAGGCCCACCCCCCTCCCGAACAGCCTAGGAAGGTGTGCATCCAAAAAGACTCGGTTCCCAAAAAAATAATACATGCAGAAGAGATAGGTCCTAGTGTCATTGTTGATGGCTTCTCCATCCGCCCCCTTTCGCCGCCACATTCAGAGAGTCTGGTTTGATCATATGCTCATTCAGTCCCAGTCCAGCTGGATTGGAGCGCTCCCATTAGTTCAGGCACACTGTCTCAGTAGGTGGACCAGCCCCTCACGGTCCTAACTTCCTTACTCATCTTCTCCCACCTTCTGCTCTTCAACTGCACCTTGGGAGCTCAATCCATTGCTCTGATGTGAATGTGGGTCTCTGTCTCTATCTCCATCCATCGGATGAAATTTCTGTTCCTGTGGGTTTCGCTGTC
>PVIU01013173.1:20090-57162 GCA_004026605.1 Ondatra zibethicus | reverse complement strand
TTGCACAAATGCTTTTGTAGTATGATTGGACTTCTCTTGGGTATATTCCCAAGAGTGGTATTGCTGGATCCTGAGGTAGGTTGATTCCCAATTTCCTGAGAAACTGCCACACTGATTTCCAAAGTGGTTGCACAAGTTTGCATTCCCACCAGCAATGGATGAGAGTTCCCCTTACTCCACATCCTCTCCAGCATAGGGATTACCATCCCTGACTTCAAACTCTATTACAGAGCTACAGTAATGAAAACAGCTTGGTATTGGCATAAAAACAGAGATGTTGACCAATGGAATCGAATAAGTTAATCCATATTTCTTATCTATGCTTTGCCAAGTGATTCATGACTAGTTGTCTCATATACATGTCTTGTTTCCTTGGTGTTTGGCTAGTGTCTCCAA
The DNA here is from genome assembly GCA_004026605.1 of Ondatra zibethicus. Classification (NCBI taxonomy): domain Eukaryota; kingdom Metazoa; phylum Chordata; class Mammalia; order Rodentia; family Cricetidae; genus Ondatra; species Ondatra zibethicus. The sequence continues at coordinate 56,766 of PVIU01013173.1, read as the reverse complement.
GACTCCACCTTTCTCCTCTGGTATCTCATCTTTGATTCCCTGCATGGCTCTATCCTGCCTTTCCATAGGCCAAATCAGCTTTATTTATCAACAATGAGAGCAACACATATTCATAGTGTACAGAAAGACCATCCGACAGCATCCAGGATCATAGTTACAGGAATCAAAAAACCTACAGGGGTTTTAGTTTTGCAAATGAATCGATAATGAAGATAACCACAGAAATATTCCAGGCAAACTTCATCTAGGCAGCTCCAACTCAAACATCTTTTAGAAAAAGAATTACTTCCAAGATAAATGAGTAGTCTCAACTATCATCTGAACGCCCCTGAGGTCAAACTCACACTGGGGTTTGATTAAAGAAGTGTGAATTTTATAACCCTCCCAATAGTAGATAAGCTGTTAAAGTAGATCTATGAAAATAATTGCAGGACCATAATGAATTATCAAAAGTTATGATGTGATAAGGTTTAATGTATTAGAAATTAGTTTTTAAGCATTCAAAACTGTTACTTCTTGAGATTCAGTGACTCTGCAGAGGTAGGGCTCCACATAGTAAGGAATTTTTACATATTTTATGATAGAAAAAAGTTAATAATAAATGGAAGTTTTGAAGTTTTCATCCATTTTAGGTTCACTCTTCATTGTTCTAGGGATTTCTTCTCTAAAACATGGGATAAAATCTGTTAAACTCTGCAACTTATAACCAGAAACAGAGTGAGATGATTCTATATTCTTTTATTGAATTATAAAATCTATTCTTTATCATAAATTTTGAGTGAGTGAAATAATACAGCAGTGAGAGAAATAAGAAGTAATGGGGCAAGGAAAATGTTTAGCATATTGTCTCCACTAATCTAGCAGTTTAAAATTACTAAGTGAACATTAAGGTATTTGGGGAAGATGCTGATACTTGATATGGAGTAAGGGATTTTACATTGAAGAACACACACTGAGTTCAGTGTGGTGGCACACACCTGTAAACCTAGCACTTGGGAGGTTGACATCTGTGAGTTGTAGGTTAGTCTGGTGTATTGTAGGAGTTCTAGGCTATTTAGACTTGCATAGAGAGATCCTTTCTAAAATAGTCACCACCACTACCACCACCATCATCACAATCATACTTTTATTAAGCACTAACAAATGCTTAAAATAAATAGATACTTATTTTAAAGTTATTTATTACTTGCTTACATGTAAATATCATGAGAATAACATGCCTGAGGTTTCTGTGCTAATTGTTAGGTAGCCATTTAAATGTTTTGTGTGATTGTGTTAATACTAAGAAAATTCTATCCTAAGTAATATTGCTCCCCTTCACAGCTTTGAAAGCAAGATGATTGAGTATCCTTTGGATACATACTCAAAAGTGTTATTACTGGGTCTTGAGGAAGGTTGTTTCTTAATTTCTGAGAAATCGCCACACTGGCATCCAAAGGGGTTGTCCCAGCTGCATTCCCACCAGCAATGCAGAAGTGTTCCCTTTTCCCCACAACCTCTCCAGCATAAATTGTCATCAGGGTTTTTGATCTTGGCCATTCTTACAGGTGTAAGATGGAATCTCAGAGTTGTTTTGATTTGCATTTCTCTGATGACTAAGGATGTTGAACATTTCCTTAAGTGTCCTTCAGCCATTTTAGATCCCTCTGTTGAGAGTTCTCTGTTTAGGTCTGTACTCCATTTTTTTTAAGTGGATAATGTGTTCTTTTGGTGTTCAATTTCTTGAGTTCTTCGTATATTTTGGAGATCAGACCTCTGTCTGATGTGGGGTTAGTGAATATTTTTTCCCATCCTGTAGGCTATCGTTTTATTTTGTTGACCATGTCCTTTGCTTTAAAGAAGATTTTCAGTTTCAGCAGATCAAATTTATTGTTTCTCTCAGTGTCTGTGCTGCTGGGGTTATATTTAGAAAGTGGTTCCCTGTGCCAATGTGTTCAAGTGTACTTCCCACTTTCTCTTCTATAAGGTTCAGTGTGGCTGGTTTTATGTTGAAGTCTTTGATCCATTTGGACTTGAGTTTTGTGCATGGTGATAGATATTTTCATTCTTCTACATGTTGATATCCAATTATGCCAGCACCACTTATTAAATATGCTTTCTTATTTCCCTTTGATATTTTTTGCTTCCTTGACAAAAATCAGGTGTTCAAAGATGTGTGGATTGATATCCGGGTCTTCTGTTTGGTTCCATTGGTCCTCCTATCTGTTCTTATGCCAATACTAGGCTGTTTTCCGTACTGTACCTCTGTAGTAGAGTTTGAAGTCATGAATTGTGATGCCTCCAGAAGTTCTTTTATTGTACAGGATTGTTTTGGCTATTCTGGGTTTTATGCTTTTCCATATGAAGTTGAATACCATTCTTTCAAGGTTTTTGAAGAATTTTGCTGAGATTTTGATGGGCGTTGCATTGAATCCGGAGATTGCTTTAGGTAAGATTGCCATTTTTACTATGTTAATTCTGCCTACCCAAGAGCATGGGAGATCTTTCCACTTTCTGGTGTCTTCTTCATTTTCTTTCTTCAAAGATTTAAAGTTCTTGTAATACAAGTCTTCCACCAGCTTGGTTAGAGTTACTTGAAGATATTTTATGCTATTTGTGGCTATTGTGAATGGTGTTGATTCTCTGATTTCTTCCCCAACCCTTTTACCGTCTGTGTACAGGAGGGCTACTGCTTTTTTTGAGTTATTCTTGTACTTGCTACATTGCTAAAAGTGTTTATGAGTTACTGAAGTTCCTTGGTAGAATTTTTGGGATAACTTATGTAAACTATCATATCATCAGCAAACAGTGAGAGTCTGACTTCTTCTTTTCCAATTTGTATCCCCTGGATCTCCTTTTGGTGTCTTATTGCTCTAGCTAGGACCTCAAGAACTATATTGAATAGATATGGAAAGAATGGACAACCTTGTCTTGTTCCTGATTTCAGTGGAATTGCTGGGAGTTTCTCTCCATTTACTTTGATGTCATAGCAGCTTTGTTTGTCATAGCCAGAACCTGGAAACAACCTAAATGCCCCTTGACCGAAGAATGTATAAGGAAAATGTGGTACATTTACACAGTGGAGTACTACACAGCAGAGAAAAATAACATCTTGAATTTTGCAGGAAAATGTATGGAGCTAGAAAACATTATTTTGAGTGAGGTAACCAATACACAGAAAGACAATTATTACATGTACTCACTCATAGGTCATTTTTAAAAAAAAGCAAAGAAAGCCAGCCTATAAACCATAATCCCAGAGAATTTAGACAACAATGAGGACAAGCACATGAGAGGCTAGAAGACTCTGGGGCTGGCTCGATATTTTACTGAATGCTGACGAGTGCGTCTTGTCAGGTACAGGGGGCAAGCATAACGCTGTGAATGCTATCAAATAATTATTTTATAATTAAATAAAAAAGAAAGGAAGCTACTTACTATCCTCATGAGAATTAGATGGTCATGCTATAATATCTTTATAAGAACAATATTATGTATTTGATACAATAATGTATACTTAAGGCATATTTATATATGTAGGTACATATACTAGGTGGAAGTTACAAGATTATAGACGTGTCCCACTTCCAATACACTCCCTGCTTCCTGCATGTGAGTGGAAATGGGATCAAACTCCTTCTTTGCCACTGTGATTCCCCAACATTATGGACTTCCCTTCTGAAATCATAAGCTAAAATAATTTCTTCTACTTCTTACTTGATTTTGGTCATGGTAATTATCACACACACACAAAAAGTAACTAACAAAATTACTGATAAAATAATAGCTGATTGGGCCTAATAAGTTTGTAGAAAATGAGTTATAATAAAATGTTCCTTACCTACCCTAGATAAGTAGGAATAGTTACAGATTTGAATATCAAAAACTTAATTCATGATATTAATCATGTTGGAAAGTAGCACTTCAAGTTATTGAGAAGTCTCAGCTTTTGATAAATTTTCAGACAAAACAACAGAATTGGATGTATATATTACAAAATTGATGTAGAATAATTAGAAACATTTTATTATTTATAGGGCTATGCATCATAATGATGTTTCCATTATGTCTGAACTTCAGTTAAATACAAAAATCTGTGACCACCATTGTATAAAAAAAAAAGCAGTACATTGGAAAACATAGAAAAGAAGTGGAAAATCCCTTTACATATTGATTATTTGTAGTACTTTAGTAACTATAGTAAAATGTAAAAATAAGAAGCAGAGATTCAATGACAAGCACTGTGCTTACCTCCTAGAGTCTTATGGAAAAAAGGGAGGAGGGATTGTCTGAGCCAGGGCCATAATGATGGAGAAACCCACAGAGAGATCTGGACCTGAGCTGGAGAGAGCTCATAGATGCTGGACTGACAGTTAGGAAGCCTACTTGGTACCAACCTAGGTCAACTGCATGTGTGTGACAACTGTGTAGCTTTGTCTTTTAGTAAGGCTACCGTCAGTGTGAGAAGGACCTCTCCCTGGTACATTGCTGACTTTTGAAAACCTGTTCCCCATGTTGGATTACCTCACTGCACCTCTATGCAAGGGGAGTAGTTAGGTTCTGCCTCAACTTGAAGTGTTATGCTTGTGCAAACCCATAAGGAGCCTGCCCCTTTCTGAATGGAGATGGAGGAGGAATGGATGTGGAAGGGGTATATGGGAAAGGGTAGGGGGTTGGAGGAGGAAAGGGGGAGGAAACTGATTGGTATGTAAAATACATGAAAAACTCTTATTTAAATAATAATGATAATAAATAATAATAAATAGATAGTTTGAAATAACACTATTTCAAATAAATAAATAATAAATTTGAATAAATGTCAGAATTTGTTTTTGAACTGACACAAACCAACAATGCTTGTCTACATTAGCAAATCTGAGAAATAAAATAATTTTACTCACCTTTACTGAAAGCAGGAGTATGTAATAGTGAGTTTAAACAGCAGTATGCACATATTAATTAATTTAAAAATTTGAAACCACAGGGCCAAAGAGATACTTAGCAATTAGAGCTTGTAAATATTGCAGAAGAACTAACATTATTTCGTTCCCAGCATACATATTTGTGACTTATAACCATTTTAACTCCAATTCCATTTAATCTGGTATATTATTCTAGCCCCTATGAGCACCAAACACTGAAAGCCATAAACATGCACAAAGGCAATAAATATTTTTTAGACATAAGTGAAAAGTAAATAAATATTTAAAAGTAAAATTAAAACTAGAGCTGTGCAGATAGATCAGTCATAAAATTTCTATGTAAGCATGAGGACCCACATAAATGACAGAGGTGGACATTGAGATCAGCCTGTCTGTTCAGCAGTGGGTAGACAGACACAAAGGAAACTCAGAGCAAGCTGGCTAACAGTAGCAGCCACAGCAGAGAGTTCTGGGTTCAACTCACTGACAATGCCTCAATGAATGAGATGGAGTGTGGTAGAGGAGGTGTCTAGACAGCAATCTCAGGCTTTTACATTCATACATACAGAACATGCATACCTGAACATGTGATAATCCTCCTGTGAATATGTACATATATGCACACCACACACATATACATGAGTAAATAGAACCAAATTTCAAGTCATATGAATGCATATAAATTATTTTAACATGTTATTTATTCTGATTTATCTTTCCAATGGCAATATCTTTCACAAAAATACTCTTACTATAAAAATAATCAGTAAGAGTTGGCTTAAGCTTGAGGAATAATGCTAAATATTATTCTAGAAGTTGCATATGATTTTAAAAGTCAAGAAACAGCAGATCAAAGATGTGTAATGTCTTAATATAATGTGTCATACAAAAGTTTTATGAACATATAGCCAGTTTACTTCTTGAAAGAACAGTCTCTAGGCAAATACATAAAAGGCAATGTCAAGGATTCTCTGTAAATGTAGATGGTTGGTTTGTAATATTGATAGTGCTTCAGTGTGAGAAACACCAGATTGCTTGGCAAAGCTGAGTGTCTACACAGAAAAAGCTAAATTGGCACCTCTACTTTGGGTCATTTGTAAATGTGGATATAGAAAAACAGACTAAATGTGACATCTTTTTATAAGCTCAAAGTAAAACATAATATCTCACACAAAATACAGATCTCGCACAATGAAGAATATTGGTCTTGGTTTTATATAAGGATTCTTATGAAGTAAAATTATGTGATATTAAAATATTTGATACTTAAAAGCTTTTACATAAATTCCCTTTACAGTGGTATCATAAATTTAAGATATTATTATTTCTTACTAAATGATAACTATTTCTTACTAAATGATAACTAACTGATATCATTTACTGTCCCCCACATTCATGATGTAGACATACATGAACATATATACCTGTATACACATGCATAATCCATATATGAGCATGCACACTGAAAAGTCTAGAAACATCTCAAAAGCTTAGACATGGGAGAAACTGGTTATACTGAACCTGCTATCAGTAGAGCACTGAACAATGACTTTCAGAAGTAACAAGGAGGATAACCTGGCTTGTAATTTGTGTCTTGATCTTTTGCTAAGTTTATTTTGACTAAGCTTTTTATAATTTTGTAAGTGTTGGCTTAACTTGCTTAAATATTAACAATTCAAGGAATTGCATACAGTGGATACCTGAATCATTAATGCAATTGTTTTCTGTCATGGTAGAAATGATGATCATATATAGACATCTTTCCTAGAAATTAATAAGTAGTTTAATTTTTATAAGCAGCAGAAGATGTTTCATATTTTTAAATTAAAGGAATTGTGTCATCCTTTATTTTGATGTACAAAAATTGGTCTTATTCCTTGAGGTATGTTATAAATGACCCATAAACACCTATATTATCTCATAAGTTAAGATACATTTGTAATGTTTATTTTATATTCATATGAATAGGTTTTTATGCTTTGAAAAATATACTTTATTATTTACTATCTCATAGCTGCATTTTGAGTCATTTCTTACTCAAAATTGCAAGCAATTCTGTTTTCTCTCAGAGTAAACTTTAAATTTCTTAAACCTTTAAATCCTTTCATACATAGGTACCTACAGAGTTCTCTTCCATTCTCAAAACCCTCTATTTATTGTGAAACTCCCAAAGTTTTGGACAGCTTCTTTTTGGCTTGATGCCTTCTTCCAGCTCTTAAGTGGCCTAGTAATATAATTTCTTACTATCTACTTTTCCCCTTCCCTGCAAATACCTATTTGATCCTAAAAATTCGTTTCAAGCGTTCTTCCCTCATAGAATAGTTCTTGATTGTATCTGCTATCTTGCAGTTCTGCTCCCATATATATTAGCAGCAACCTGCATACAGACTTTCTTTTGGAAGATTGCCTGCGTGTGATGCCGGATGCCTTATAAAAAGCACCTTAAGTGCTTATCACTAGGGTTCTATCTGGAGGTGGTTAAACTTTTTTGAATTAAAGCCTCCGAGGAGGTTCTTATTTCATTGAAAGCACTCACATGCTGTAAGATGCTGTCCTGTCCTCTCTTTCTGTACTTCACTACTGAAGAAATGAGTGGTTTGCTCAGCCAAAACCTCTCACCATAATTGGCCTTATTGGAGGCTCCAGCAAACCACTAAAACTCGAACTAGAATCTCCAGAACCATGAGGGAACAAAATATGATAAAACAAAACCTTTTCACTCTATAAGATAATTATCCCAGATATTTTGTTCAAGTAATGACCAATACAATGAGCCTTTCATAGTTAGATCACATTTTTATGTTAGTAACTTGAGAGAGGTCACAAGGATTTTAGCTAAAAAAGATAAACAAATAATATCACTCCCTGAAATAATATTTTATAATATTGTTTTATATATCTCTGTCTTCTATGACACGTGTTTAGTACTTCAAATAACTATCTTGGGATTTAATGCTATAAAATGAATTTAAATATCTTTTACTGTCTGGCTGGTTGTGATAGTTCATTGTTATCATGCCCCTCCCTCTTTGACTGTTGCTTTGAACTGAGGTTTGAGGAAATCCTGCTTCCTACTTTCCCCGCAGGATTCCTTCTATTTTACTATTCTTTTACATGGCCTTTCCATACAATTACTGGTTTCAGTTTTGCTTTCCACACCTCATGGTGCTCCTAGCATACTTAAACTTCTTATCTGTGAAGGGACTCATGAGTGAAAACTCGAGTGTGAAGATTTAAGGGACATTCTTAAGGGCATGATAAATATCAGTGCTACATTTTTCCATTAGGCGCAAGGAATCCAAAGCTAACCTGTATTCAGGTGTTACACTTTTATTTAAATGCTATGTATTAAGTCCCTGAGTGATTTCCTTTCTGCATACAGTCCCTTTGTCTTTCGTTTTTCCCACTATTATAGATGATCCTTCTAAAACAAAGCATCCAACACCCAGAATCTTCAGAGTCCTGACTGCATTTTACCTACAGAGTCACCTGTAGTTTTCTGTTATTGCGTTATTTTCTTACTTACCCTATCAAGTTCTCTACTAATGATTCACTATGTCCTTTATGTTAATGATGATACTTACACCAGAAAAGATACTTTTCTGTTATTCACTTGTTTACTGCCTTCTGCTTGAAAATAAGCACCACTAGACAATGACAGCATTTTAAAAAATGTATTTTAAACTATAATTGGTATGCTGTTGTAGCAATTTTTACTAATAAATTTTATTCCATGAACTGAGAATAAAAGGTCGTAATGATTCATGTCAAATATGAAGTTTATAAAGCTGAAGTCATAAACGTGGTATGTGTGTTACTTGACAATTTCTAGAAGATGCAGCAAGACCTTATCCTGATATTTTTATCTTTGTGTAGTGTATCACCAGTATTGTTAAAAACATTTTACACTTTTTTTCAAAGAAAAAGAATGAATATGAATATTTACAACATTGTATATGCCAATAATTTAAATTATAATAAATATGATATTCTTCATTGAAATATAATTCCTATGACAAAATTAGAATTTTTTCTGATTATTCTTACATTGAAGTATTTTTGTATGGCATATGAATATTACAAATTTATGACTTATTTTCATTCAAAGCACTTTTTCTACAGCATGCACCATGGTTTCATGTAAATTGAAGCTAATTAAACTTGATCAGTGTATTAGTTTTCTTTGGAGATACAATGAAATAATCATGTAAATGCAGGAGAAAATTAATACTTATATTATCCTTGCTATAACACTTTCTCTTCTACTATTTAGGAAAAGTGGATTCCATAAGTGTAAAATGTGTGCTGCTCTGCTGACGGTGAAACTAAAAGAAAGCCCCATGATATTAAGTTAAAGTCAAAAGTAGATCTAAAGAAATTTCTCTATTGTAAGAGAAATGTGTGCTTCGGGGAAAGTAAATTGGCTAGGAGAAATTCAATGAGGTGCCATCTAAAATGAGAATATAAAGCAAAGGGAGTGCTTTGTAGAACCTGGGAGGAATCAATTTAGATATTCCTGGTGATAGCTCAGATGCCATGTGCCTAGAAGTAATCTAAATCTGAAATGAGTTGAAGGATATTGAACAGGAATGCTCTATCTTGTATCATTTTTGTGTTTATCTTTGCTTGTTGATCTGACATCACTGCCAGACATTCACTCCTTTTTTTTTTTTATTGTATCATTCCATTAAAGAGACTTGGGAAAACAAGGACTTAAAATTCCAAAGTAGCTTTCTTGAAAGGTAGATCATCTTTCTCAATGCATTCATGATTATTGTTTAATATTTCGTTCTGCTCCAAATGTAACTGAGAACACTTTCAAGATATTTTCAAGCTTTTTGATTCCTGTATGTTTTCACAGTAAATGTCTCAGAATACGGGAAAAAAATTATACTTCTATCCTAAATAAATCTTTAGTAAATAATAAATCAAAAAGAAGTCATTGTAGGCTGGGGAGGTAGTTATGTCAGCAAAGTGTCTGCCACAAAAGAATGAAGACATATCTGTTCTTATCCCCAGAGATTTCTTAAAAGCTATTTGATGACACACCCCTGTATCCTCACCTTGGAGGGGGCAAAGATAGGAAGGTCCTAGAAACTCACTGCCATACTTGCAGAATAAATCACAGGCAAATCACTCTGAAAAATGTGGGCCGAAAACTCCCAGCATCCATTTCTGACCCTCATACTCATATACCCACATGTGAATGCCCACTCACATGCACATGTGTGCACACACCCACATGAACAAAAATACACATGTATACAAATATAGTCACATGTGTCCATATACATATGAATGTAAATTTTACATGCATTTTGCTTTTTATCATTACAGTGGTTTGAATGAGAATCACACCCCTCCCCCATAGGCTCATCTGCTTGAATGCTTAGTGCCCAGGGGTAGAACTGCTAGCGAATTATTAGTAGGTATTGGTTTTTTCAAAGAGGTGTGATCTTGTTAGAGGAGTTGCCACACTCGGGTTGGGATTTGAGGTTTCAAAGGGTCATGCCATTCCCATGTAGTTCTCTCTCTGCTTCATTCTTGTGGATCAGATCTAAGTTCTCAGGTACAGCTCCAGTGTCATGTCTGCGTGTCTCCTGCAGTACTCTCAGCTCATGAAGGTCATAGTCACCTGCTTAAACAGTAAACCCCTTTTAAAGAGTTAAAAGAAATTCTTCCTTCTACAAGTTACTTATGTCATGGTATCTTTTCACTGCAACAAGAACAACAAAATGTAAATTAGACATTCAGAGACAATTTTTATAGCTCTTTCAAACTTAATACTTGGAAACTTGATTAAATATTCTTTTGATTGCATTTGAAGACCACCCTGCAGAAGTGAATTTATCCTTGATATTTTAAACAAGCTCAAAAGCCATGGCTAAGGAGGAGAAATTTATTATTGTTATTTTTCTAGATGGATACATTATTAATTTGTCTTCTAAATATTTAAGTACACACACACAGTTTGCTGCTTGAAACTTTGATCAATCAGAGAAGCTTCTTATTGCAGAAGGCCATGGTTAATCCAGCAGTTCAGAACTGTTCAAACTTCTGAATATAGTGCTATTGTAATCATCCTAATATAGACAGTACTGATTGTACTAATTGATTTAATTTTAAAAAAGGACATGGATTTGTGGTAGGGAGATATTTGAGGAAAATTCTGTGGAGGAATGAAGATATGTACTAGGTAGGTGTGGTTATGGTAAAGATACATTGTGTATATATGTATGGATTGTAAAAAGAATGAGTAAACTATTACTTAAGATGTTTGCATTTCAATTACATATTGCCAGAAATAATTGTTAATCTATTTGTATGCATTACAAAATTGATTCCATATGATTCCCAAAACAGACTTGATAATATCAACCTCATTTCAAAAGTGTGAAAATGACTTAAAGATCATCTGAAGTGTTACCAAATATGAACTACTATTGACCATGTCTAGTACTTGAATTCAGATAGTTTTCAGAGCTTAAAACAAGTTTTAAGTATTAGGAATGAAAACAAAAGCTTCTGAAGTAGAGAGGCCTATTGACCTATGTTTGTTTGCCAATAGCCACATGGTGAAAAGAGAAAATCAACTCCCAAAAGTTGTCTTATGACTTTTACATGCTCATGCATAAAATAGGTAATTTTAGTTAATATTTGTTTGAAATTGTCACGTGTGGTCTGACATATTCATATGTGCATGGGGGGATGCGTGAGGATTGAGAAGAAATAGACAAGAGACTGGTGTAGGAGGTCCTTCTGTATTTCTGTTGCTTTCATTGGTTGAATAAAGAGACTGCCTTGGCCTTTTGATAGGGCAGCCCTTAGGTAGGCAGAGTAGACATAACAGAATTCTGGGAAGAAGGACAGACAGGCAGATGTCATGGTTTTCTTCCCCGAGATGGACGCTGATTAGATTCATGTCAGTAAGCCACAGTCAAGTGGCGATACACATTAATAGAGATGGGTTAAATCAAGATGTGAGAATTGGCCAAGAGGAAGCTAGATATAATGGGCCAGGAAGTAAATTAATTAATACAATTTCCGTGTGATTATTTTGGGTATAAGCTACCTGGGCACTGGGAGCCTGGTGGCGGGATGCGGCCGGCGCCTCATTACTACAAGAGACAACAGATAGAGTTGGGAGGGCATCCAGTAAATATTGACATTTCACCTTACATTTATTTCTCATAGCCTTTTTATAAACCAATCCAAATTGGAAGGAGAAGGCAAAAGAATTCTTTACCAAGATACAAAGAACAAAAAAGTAATTATCTTCTTAATACCCAAAACATCAGGGTACCACACCCTAGGTCAAAACATCCTGTTAGTATGCACACCTTAGGTCAAACCTCCTGTCATATAACCTTGAAGAAGCAAGAATAGGTCTGAACTCTCTGACCTAATTTAGTCAAGGTGGAATGGATCTACTTCTGTAGATTCCCACATAAAATGAAATAAAACATATAGAATTAGTCAATAAATGTTAAATGTTAGCATTATATAAATCATGAAAATGTAACAATAGTTCAGTTATATAATACATTTGAATGATTTCAGAAAATGAAACTGTAAAATGCAATTAATTATCTATACATTTTTAGCACTTTTATCTAAGATATTGCTTACCTCACTTCATCTTTATATCTCTCTTTAGATATCCCTTCTTAGTGTAAAACTCTCAAAAAGAAACAAAACCATGGCTACCTTACTGTTGAACCCATCCTCCTCTCTGTTTTCTCCTTAGGACAGGTTTGCTTCAAAAGCCGATAAATCTCCCTATTTAATCTCCCCTAAAATCAGCATTAGTTGAAACAGAAGCAGATATATAGCACATATGATGTAAAAGAAAAGGTACAATTTAAGCTTTAATGTCTAAAATACATGGCAAACTATAGCATTTAAATATGCAACTTTTTTATAGTTGAAAATAGCACTTTTAACATAAGATGGGCAATATTTTTGTAACAGACAAAATGTCTTTCCGAAGAATTATGTTTTTAAAAATGTGATCAAGAACTTGTTTTATCTTTCAAAGCAATTGCGTCAAGCCTTAAAATATTAATCTGGATTCAAAGCATTTAGTTTTGATCATTTAATTAGAAGCAAACTAATAGAAACACATAGATAAACAGATAAATAAAAACAGACGTTATAAGAGGAAATATAGTGAGTGTGAGTGTTACAGCTCTGGAATTCAGAGATTATCATGACTTTTAGTCAGGCTATACTTTGAGCCACAATAGGACAGCTCTGGAGGCTTGAGCTGCAATAGAACAGCTTTGGAGACTGGAGCCACAATAGGGCAGCTCAGCCCTGGAGGGAGAGGTATCTTGACTTGTCAGAACTACCTGAAGTTGGGGTGCAGTAGGAGATGGTCTCCCAGCAGGATATAGCAATCCTGCTTCTCTTCTAGAGAGCCTCTACAGCTGAGCTCTGCTATGCTCCCCTAAGGGAATGTCCTCGCAGAGCAATCTGCTTCTCTTCATCGAGGCCCAAGATGTTACTTCTTCTGTTACACTCCGCTAAAGGGAAGCCCCTGCAGAAATGCAGCAATCTTCTCCTACTCCTATGAAAAGTTGTTACTTTTTCTGCTCGGCTTTGCTCAGTCCTGCTAAGGGAACATTCCAGCAAGATTCTTTTGTTCTTCTGTTCTGCTCAGTCCCCACAAGGCAATTTCTTAACAAGGTTTTTCTGCTCATTCCCCTAAAGGAACATCGCAGCAAGTTTCTTCTATTCTGTGCTAGCAAATGATGATCTCCATTCAAGATTTTTTTGAGAAAGAGGTTTATTTGGGAAGGAGGAGTCCAGGAGAGTGGCTGCTTCTACCAGGGTGGTGAAAGACAGCAGCACCAACTGAGCAGGCAGAGGAGATTATATAGGGCTTCTTAGGAGTGGAGTTTTCTCAGGAAGAAGTTTTTCTGGTCAGGGATTGGTTAGTTTTCCTTTTCAGAGATTGGTTAACTAATTAATTTGTCAGGGGCCTATATGGCTCTGATTTCAGGGCCACACTGTACTTCTTTCACTGGTCTATTTTAGCCTTGTGAATATAATCTTAGGGCCAGGGCATATTTCTTTCATTAGCTCTGATTCTAGGGACAAAATGTATCTCTTTGGCATTGCTTTTAGAGTCAGGGTGTGTTTCCTTAGTTCTGGGTTCAGGGAAAAAGTGTTTCTTTCTCTGGCTGAGTTTTCAGATTCTGGGTGAGTTTCTTCACAGGCTCTGGGTTAGAATCAGGGTGCTCAGAGATTGGTTGGTTTCCTGCTCAGGGACCAGTTGGCTTCCTGCTCAGTAACTGATTGATTTGCTCCTCAGGGATTAGTTTGTTTTCCTAGCCTGGCCTTTTTACCCTACAGGAAGGACAACAGAATGTTGAAAGTTGACTTTTTAATAGTTTAGCTGTTTGTGGAGAAGAAACAATTTTCTCATTAATATGATATTCATAATTGTCACATTAAATAAGAGAATTGTCGACATCAGGATTTCCATTGTTTTTCTAGATAGCTAGAAACTCATGAAAATGCCTAGGACACTATTTAGTTTATAACACATGGCTGTAGAAAGTTTACTAATTATTTAGTTTATCTCTCAATAAAAAGTGATTATTTTCTGTTTTTAGACATAGTTCCTCTACCTACTACTATGTGTTTCAGAGTAATATCTTACTGTTTCCATTGAAAAGGTTGAGCAAATCTTGTGTTGCAATAGGAAAATCGACAAAACTATACACAGCTAGAGCAAAAGCAATTTGACTGCTATTTCTCATGCTAGAAAAAAAATCTTGAAAATATGATGTAGGAAGTATTGAACCAATGTATCATTATTCGCATTGCAAAAGTCAAAATGACATTGTTAATAATGTTTAAATATCATCTAATTTGTGGAAGTAATCTTAAAGGCTGAATTACATTTTATCATTTCCATTAAATGTGAAACAGTTTAACAACTTAAAATAATAATGCAAGGCTCATCAGTGAAAGATAATGATTGAAAAATAATTGGGCTCCTCAAACCTTCCACTTGTTCAAAACTTTCTAAAACTGGGAGACTGAGTTTTGTAGGTAGAATTACTTATGATTCTTTCCCCAATTAAATTGAATGTCCTGTGAATCCCTTTTCTTTGAGTACTCAGATTCAACAGTGATACCTACACTTTTCCTGTATAGCTGAGGACAACATTGAACTTTTAATCCTTCCACTTCTAGCTCCAGAATTCAGGGATTATTGATATGTACTTGAGGTTCTATACAACGATGGGAATTGAACCCAGACTTTGAAGCATTTTAGGGAAGCAATTGATCCTCTGGTCAACATTGCTAGAGCTGTCAAACTTTCTCCTATTCATTACCCATCATCCCTCTTTATTGTTTCAATTCTGGCATTTTATAGCATGATGATCCTCCAGCTGGAGGGTTATATAGTAGTCACATGTCAATTTTGTGACGTCAGACATGGATATGCCAGGGAGGGGGAAAACGTAATGAGGAAGGGTGAATAACATAACCATTGTACAATTTGAATGTCTGAGAGTTTATTGTGTTATTCTGAGCACTTTCATTTTCAAACTCTATTTCCTACTTCATTGCTATTGCTCAGTTGATGCTTATCATTGTAACATACTATATGATTCAATTATTATAATGGTTTTTACTCCCTTGCTGTGACTCACGAGCATGGAGTCATCCTATGGGAAAAGAGGGTTAATGTTAATGTTAAACTGTAAACCTATATGTAGATCTTAGTTATGACAAAATCTGGTATGTATAATTGGATAAGCTATATAAAAGGTATAATATTACTGGTTGTGTGAAGTTTTGGTAAAGATAAAAAGGAAAGCTTATGCATAGTGATAGTAGTAACTTTTCAAATTATTTTATTTTTTTAGATTATATTATAATTGCATCATTTCTTCATTTCATTTTCTCCCTCCAATACCTTCTAAATATTCTTCCTTGTTCTTTTTAAAATTCATGAACATTTATTCATTATTTATAGCATATAGATACAAACATACACACATACTCACATATGCTTGTGTACACACACACACAATTGATTATGTTTTCACTAATCCATCCGCATTTAACACTTCGTTGTCAGAGGCTGCTAGTTCATTACTTGACCATCCTGACTTGAAATAACACAGTCATTAAATCCCAAAGAAATCCCACGGAGGTCTACATTAATTATAAACTGATTGGCCTAGTATCTCAGGCTTCTTATTAATTCTTATAACTTATATTAGCCCATAATTCTTGTCTGTGTTAGCCACGTGGCTTAGTACATTTTTTTGGCAAGGCAGTCACATCTTTCTTGCTCTGTGTCTGGCATCCGCTCTGTGTGGCTGATGACTGGAGACTTAAACATCCCTCTTCCCAGAATTCTTAACGTTTTGCCGCTACTTCTTGCCTGGTTACCCCACCTATTCTCCCTGCCTGGCTATTGGTCAATCAGCATTTATTTAAAATACAAGTGACAGGGTGCAGACCGTTGTCCTACAGCAGGTTAAAGTTATTATTGAAGTGTGTGTTTGTTAATTGCACTCACTGTTGACTTTTGTTTCTGTTGTTTCGGTTTTCATTTTTTTGTTGTTGTAGTAATTATGGCTTTGTGTTTTTTTTCTACACTCAATTGAGTATGTTTATTTTTATCCGCAGTCAGAAATACTGGTTCCTATATTTTCTTTAGGTTTGGTTCATACTCATAAAATGGAGAGTTTTTCCTCTTCATTCAATTACAGAGTTTAGTATTTATGGTGATATTGGGATAAGTTGGCAATCATATTTCTAGGATTGGGAATGCATTGTTTCAGTATCTTCTGGCATACAAAATTTCCACTGAGAAATCTGATGTTATTTTTTTTTATATGTGATTGTCCCCTTTTCTAGCTTTCTTATTTTTTGGTATCTATACACATTTGCCTTTCTTATTTGGGAAAGTTTTCTTTAATGTTTTTTTTTTTAAGCTCTTGTCTATGCTACAGACATAGATTCTTCTTCCCCATCTCTGTCTTAATTCAAAGTTGATATTTCATGCTGTCCCACATTTTCTATATATTCCTTCACTTCCCCTCATATCCCTTGCTTACTTGGTCTAGATCCTTTAATTTAAATTTGAGTCCTGTTATTCTATATTCTCTTGACCTATTCTCTTTGTATGGCTTTCCTTTCAGTTTTCTAGTTGGGTTATTGCTTTAATTTCCATTTTTATTTCAGCTTCAATTTGTTTCATGTTTCTACCTCTTGATTGAGTTCCATTTTCACATCCTGGATTCTTTCATCATTACTATCAGCCTTATATTTGTGTTTCCTTGGGCATCGCTCAGACGTTCATTCTTCTTAGAACTTTCCTTTTAATTTCATTCAGCTGCTTCTTTGTGCCTTCTTTAACATTCTTAAATTCTTCGATGAAATTCATGATTTTTAAAAAATTCCTTTTTCTGGTGTTCATTTTAATAATCTTTATTGGCATAAATTTCGGAAAGTTTAGTAAGTTTTGAACGGGAGTTACTGACTTAATTTTCATATTGTTTGTACTATTGTGATAAAATCTTTGTGTATAAACTTATTATCATTATCATAATCATCATCACTATAATTACTTGTTTTCCTGTTATGCATATAGCAGGTTGGAACCGAAAAGTGGGTGTGTAGGAAGTTTTGGTCTAGAGTCAGGAAATGGCATGGGTGGAGTGAAGTCAGGTGGATAGATGGAGCTGGCTGCCATTTTTGCTGAAGAAGTGTGCTATCTAAATCTGAGTGTCGGAGCATACTTGGCTAAGTAGAAATATTGAATGTGGTGAGAGAGAAGCCTTGGGATTGGTAGCAGGAAGGGCCAATCCTTTCTGAAACCTAGTACGTACTTGATGTGCACTTCAGGGTGGGCTGAATAAACCTGAGCACAGGACCAGAGCATGGAGATTGGAGGTTCAGGCAGACTATGGGGCCAAATAATGGAGATGGACTCTGCATTTTAAGTTGCCTATGGAATATTTATACACAGATAAAAAATAAAGATTTATATTTGTCATTTTGTTAAAGAAAATATTCTTACAGCTAAGCTAAAAACTATTAAATATTTTTATTTTATTTTTTATAGTCATATTGACAAGGGTAGAATTAACAATTGATATGTGCATCCAGATTGTTAAGATAAGTGGGATAATTGCTTTGGAACTTTGTAGGGAAGGGTTGATTGCTTCAGGAGTAGATTTGACAAATGCTATTCTCATTTCTTGAAATGACTAAAAAGAAATAACAGTAGTAAAATCTATTTTTTAAAATTATTGTTTCAATACTAAAAAAAATACTTAACTTTCCCTAGCAGATATGTTAAAAGTACTGTGTTTTAGGATTTGAATTTTTGCAAAAATGACTAAAGCCATATTTACTTTCTTAACTTATCAGTACTGTGATAGAATACACTGTAGTTTCTCACCATCTTTTCTCCCTATTATTGTAACTTTCTATAAAAATTTAGATGATATTATTTTTAGCATAATTAGCCCATTAAATTTAATCATACATAATATGAATTACTTCATTTCACATTTACACACCATCTCAACAATGGTAAACTCAAAGTGGAAACTCCAGTTATTGAAGAGTTATTTTCATCAAATGAGGTTGGGCATAGTTTTATTCACCATGAAATTTCAAAACAAAAACAAAAGTATCTTTTATTTTAATTAAAGTGGAAATATGCTTTTCCTTTGAGTCTTAAAAATACCCATTGTAATTGTTGGATTAGCTATTTTATAGAATGAGGTTAGATAAGCATTTTTCTTGTTTTTTTATTAGTTTTTCATACCTCTAGCACTGTTTAATACACTCTCGTAAGGAGCACCATGTCTTTTTGTACTCTATGCACTGGAACACAAATACTAAATACACCTCTAGAATTTGCCCAGAGCTATGGCTTCTGTAGAAAATGGCCAATAGTTTGTGTGATCTCCCTGAGGCGTTTATTAACATGCTGTTAGATCTCTGTGACTGCACAGAGGGATGTTGCTGGTGGTCCAGCTGGCCAATTTATTGAAACCAGGACAAAACCCCAGTTTCTATTTAATTATCTGTGACATTGCTATAACCCTAAGAAATTGGGTTGCCTGGTAATTTTGCAGCCTTGCTGAATTTGTTACAAGGTGAAAATGGTGAATTCAAGAATTTCATTGAGTTACAGTCCTGGAATGAAACTTTAATGCCTACTTCATTCATCTTCTGGCTTTAATCCCAGGCCTGCAAGAAAGTAATCCCAAGAAGTTAGATATTTTATTTCTGTCTTTTAGGAATGAGAACCTATGATCCTATTCAGAACCCAGGTTTCATGTCTCTTTGTAGTATTAGAATGCCTTTTCCAACAGCTGCCCAGTGTTTCAATAAATTAATATTTATTTTATTAATTAAAATGTAATGTTTTGTGTGTATTATCCTTGTATTGATGACTGCTATCTACATAAAAGAAAATACGTGAAAAAGCTTGCTATTTGAACTCCTGTTTCTCATGTGAGATAGTTCCAAATCTAATGTGATTCTCCTCTGAAATTGGTGTCACATATGTGCCTCATGTTATCATATCAATAATGTAGATTCTAAAATATTATCATTGAGTTTACTTGAAAACCTTAAAGTTATTGCATTATTGAAATTTTTGCCCATGTAAAATACTAGTTATATATTCCCATTATGAATTTCAAGTTTAATTGTATTGCTTTAAGCAGCTATTGTCTTATTAAAATTCAGTTAAATATTTATCATATATCTGTCTATCTTTCTCTCTTTTATTGTTATGATTGTTGCTTATTGTTGCGTGATTCTCTCTCTCTCTCTCTCTCTCTCTCTCTCTCTCTCTCTCTCTCTCTCTCTATGTATCAGTGTCCCTGTGGAAATCAGAGAACAGCTTCCAGGTGTAGCTTCTCTTCTACCATGTGAGATTAAACTGAGGTCATCAGTGTAGCAGCAATTGTCTTCACCTCTTGAGCCATCTCATATGCCCCATACCTATCTATATTTAAGTCTTCTAAAATTCTCCTATTAAGGTTGAAATGAGCCAATATAGAAAAATTGGAATTAAAGAGAAATTGATAATAGAAATAACAATGATAATAAAAATTTCTTTGTTAGTGTATACTATATATTCTGTAACCTTAGCAAATAGAGTGAAATAAGTATTACTTTTTCAGTGAGATACATATTAGTGGCTAAACTCCTATATGCTCCTCACAAGTGCCAAATCCTTTTATTACTCTTATATCACATTACACTTTTCTAAAATTTAGGAATACAATTCAACTATTCTTCCAAATCAAGCTGAATATTACTTAAATTTTGAAAATATTTTTTGAATAATTATCATATTTATTCCTTCTGGCCCTGAACACATACCTAATTACACATTGTTATTTTGTTCCATAGCAATTAGAGTTGTTCAGACACTGATTGTGAAGTTTTGTTTAGAAAATTTATAATTATAGAAATATTTTTTCTTTAATTTTTTTATAAAATTATAGAAAAATAGCAATGCCCTACCAATATA
The DNA here is from genome assembly GCA_004026605.1 of Ondatra zibethicus. Classification (NCBI taxonomy): domain Eukaryota; kingdom Metazoa; phylum Chordata; class Mammalia; order Rodentia; family Cricetidae; genus Ondatra; species Ondatra zibethicus. The sequence goes on along the minus strand of PVIU01013173.1, from coordinate 36,330 downwards.
AAATTGGGATCTGAGAAACATTTGAGGAAAATGGAAAATGTGGGCTAACTTAGAGAAAGATGTGTATTGATGCATTGCTCACCAACTAAGTTTGGGATAAGAATTTTGATAAAAACAAGATTGTACCTAAAGATGATCACAACCATTATCAAAGAAAATAAACCTCTGGCTTCCACTCTCATCTATTTGAACCAGTGTCAGTTTATGCTACTTCACTTACAGCAGTGAATATTTGCTTAGAACAATGAAGAGCAGTAACTAATTCATGCTACTTAAGTGCAAACTCTAGTTTCCTGTCCACTCTCAGAAAAAAAAAAAAGACGTGAAATCTTGAGCTATAGCTAGATAAAGAGAATTTAATTTTTATAAATATTCCACTAAAACAGATCTCGTAGAAGCTACATACAGAGATAATTGAAAATTGTTTTAATCTATATGGGGAAGGGTAGAAAATTTTATACAAAAGTTTAAGCCTCAAAAACTTGGCAAGACCAATGAGAATTGCCACTAGGATGGGTGTGATTTCTTTGAGAGAATCTGAGGTTGTGTCTAAGAAGTGATGAATGTATATGATGTATGGACCAACTGGACAAATTTTACTTTTATTACATTTACCTCATTTCTAAGACTAGTTCTTCTTGATTGGCACCTTTGTTTTTTTTTTTTTTTTAATTTAGTCTTTTGTATACTTCATAATCATGTTTTTGTCACACTCAAAGAAAATTCAAAGCCAAGAAGGGATCAGAACTGAGTAAACAAACAAAAACATTGGTATGTAAATGTAGCAGCAATAGCTAGACCTTTCATTGATAATTTTGAAAGGTGTGATAGGCTAAAAACCATCATATCTTGCCAACCCTAGAATGATTCTCTTAATGTAGATAACAACAATGACACCAGGACCTATCTCTTCTGCATGTATTATCGTTTTGGGAACCGAGTCTTTTTGAATGCACTCCTTCCAAGGCCGGGAGGGAGGAGGGTGGGCCTTGGACTTCCAATAGGGCAGGGCACCATGCCCTCTTTCAAGGAAGAAGGGAGAGGGAGGAGGGGTGGGGGGTAGCGGGAGGGGACCGGGAGAAGGGGAAGAAAGGAAAAAATGTTATTTCTTTAATTGTGTTTTTGAATGGAAAAAAAATAAAACAATGTAAAAAAAAAACCCATCATATCAAAAGTGTCCTTAAACTGAGCTTAGCACCTGTATAGATTGTAAGCCCACACACAAGACTATGAAGTGTGACACAATTCAGTTTTATAAAACAAACAAAATTATCTCCTTGATATTTCCCGACAGCCAGATTTCACTGTGAACATATTACTGAAAAAAGCCATACTAAAATTTTAACTGAAAACTATAATCTTTGAGATTTTCTCTATGTTAAACTTGACTAATGAAATATAGTTCCCAAACAGTATTAAAATTTTAGCTGAAGACAGTGAAGCAGAAGGAAAGTAATAGTGAATGAATGTGGAGTCATCATGTATGCAAGGCTATTAAGAACACAGAGGGTGGGGGGTAACTACATGGAAAAACATAAAGATACTATTCTTTAAAATTTCTAAAACTCAGAAATATTCTCTGCACATCTCATTCTGCCTTCTTCTTCCTCTTTCCCTCCCTCCCTCTCTCTGTCTTTACACCCCCTCAACCTGATATACTTACCCTGAAGTTTGAAAGTCTAATGTTACTTAAATACATGTATAGCATTGACCTATACACTCAGCACCTTCTTTGGGGTTCAAATGAAACCTAAAAAAATTAAACTTTATAACAGAAATAAAATATATGCCAAGGTAAAATTATGTTTGGTACATTGTGTGTAATCTGTCCTTTTTTCTGAAACTGGTTTTAATATTCTCTTTTCTCATTGAAGTAGCTTTAGAAGTGGCAGGTGGTATTTTACTCTTTTCTGTGATTTGAATTATTATACTGCTTAGATCTATGTGTGAATATATACAAACACACATATACATGTGTGCATGTACTCAAAAATGAGGAAGTTTTGATAAATTTTAATCATTGATCATTTAAATGCCTTTCTTTTACCCAAGGACACATACCTTTGTGGGGTTTATGTGTTCCAAAGTTGACTAAAGCTCAGTTATTTTTGTCTCAGTTTATGCTGCATCCAACTTTAATAGATTTAATATTTTAGTAAGCCTACCTAGGTCATCTTCAAAGATATCATATTTTGTATTGTGGATTTTAATTTATTTCTTTGGATCTTAGAAATTTTCTGGTTTATATTTTAAAAATTTGACCTTTGTCCTAGTTATATAATTAAATTTATTAAGAAAGCTTTAACAAGACAAATTTAAATACTGAAAATACACCGTCATTTCTCTATGAAATTCAAAGTCTGAATCAACATAATCTACCTTTACAGTATGTTTGACTTTCTAAAGCATTCTCACACTTATGTTGGGATCATTTAGAGTCCTGGCCTCCAGCTGCTCTTCCCCGCTAGAGATCTTTCCTTTGCTTGTGATTTGAGTTACGGAAAGCTTTGTCAAAGTTGTTTACCAGCTCTGCTTCACAAGCACGTGTTGCCTTGAGGATCAGAGGATAAGGTTTTCACCTGTTGGCCCACCTGACTGTTGGGTGTATGAGCCTCCATGGTGCTATTGAATAAAGGGCTTCATACCAGTGACTAGAGGTCTGTGTCTCTGTCTCTCCGTCTGTGTGTCTTTGTGTGTTTCAACCTCCAGCCTCTTGCCTGAATCTCGTGAACTGTATGGTAGTGCAAAGAGCACAGAAAGGCATTGTGTGCAGCAAATGGAGGTTCCACTGAGATCGGGAACTAGGGAACACAGAGAGGTTGCCCTTGGAAGGTGAGGATGGATTGGGGTACGTGTTAATCCTGATGTCCTTCTCTCGGGTTTTGGTTCCAGGCAATGCAGGCGTGGAAAGGGGAAGTCCAACCAAGAAAGAGGGGTAAGCAGACATGGTCGTCCCCGGGCCAGGGACATATTGGGGAATTAAGATGGGACACCCCTTGAAACAGGAGGCAGGAGGGTGAATTTAAGACCTCAAAAAGATAAAATGTGTACAGATGTATTTTTTTTTATTGTGTTGATTGTGTTGTCTTTTGTGTTCTGGACTGGAGAAAGATATTTGATTCTGGGAACCACTAAGAAAGGTATTTTGTCTTTAGGATATGGGCTTGAGGATTTGATGCTTTGGAGGGGAGGTTCTGCTTTTGTCTCCACAGAGGATGAGAACCTGAGGATTTATTCGAGATTCATGTGGTTTGATTCACCAAGACCTCCTGAAATGTTGCAGTAAAATACCCCCCAAAATGCAGCACCCTGCTCAGCAGGAAGTAGCCAGACAGGTTGATGACACCCAATTTTCCTAAAAGATTGTTTAAGTGGGGTCCCTTCAGTGGTTCCAGAGCAGCAAGACTGCTTTCCTGAGTTCTGCTCCATTCCATGCACCAGTTTGAACTCAGAATGAATGCAGCTGGGACTAGAATGCAACTAGAGCAGAGCTTTGCTAGGCGGCTGTGGTGAAAGGCATGCTACCCTAGCCCAGTCGGTGCTCAGCCTTGCTGGATGCCACAGCGGTGCCGGGAGTATCAGCAAATGCGACAAGTGCTGGACCCCAGACAAGCTGGAGCACAGACCTCGCTGGGCTGCCCCGAGAAGACAGTGGCTGTTCCAGGTTCTGCATGCCCAAGAGTCTACAGCGCAAGCAGTAGGCTTACCCGCAGCACCTGAGAAAACAGTGTTGTAGCTGTGGAAGGTCTCTGAGCCTGCATGCTGCCTGAGCCAGTTATGGCACATGCCATATGGAATAGCACCTTTGGGGGAAAAGATATTCTTGGTTGGTCTTTCAGAAACTGTGGCCTGAGCGACTGCTGGGATGATCATTCCAGTGCTGCATTGTTGTTTCGGGTACCAGCCATCAGCCACTGCCAATTACCAAAAAGATTAAGCAGACTGAGATGACCCTGTATCGAGAGAAACGAGATTTTGGAGTGCCAGCTGTGGTGGTTGCTGTCATCGCGGTGTCTGCTGCTGCACCTATGGTCGCAAGACTGGCAATGGCACAAAACATCATCGGTGTCGGACACCGTGGATAAACTGGTGAGACAAATCAACGATGCTCTCCAGACTCAATGCTCTGAATGTCCACTTTAAATTTGGACTTTTTAATTTAAATCAACAGACTGCCCTATTGTAGGAGCAGGTGGACTTATGGCTTATACAACAAATGTCTTGTTCACACTTATCATTCCATTTGTGACATCTGTTAATATTGCTAATGCCTCTTATGTGGTGAAACAGCTCAATGGTTACTTGAGTAGTCCTTTGAATGTTACAGTTAGCACACCAGATTGTCGATACCTGTGTGCCCCCTGTTTTAGTCAAAGTGTTGGTAGAATACCAATAGCCCAAATAGGAGGCTGGGTCCAGTGTTGATTGGGGACCCTCTTGATGGCAATGTTATTGCCTGTTGCCATGGGCATTCATCTCTGAATTCTGTGTTAGATCAGACAATCCATGAGAATGCAGCATATGGTCACTTAGCAAGTCGTCCTGAGCCTGTTGGCCAGTAACTCAGACGTACCCCCAGTTTGGTTGCAAATACAGCACAAACAATGAAGTCTCCTCTGTAGACGGGCAACTTCTACAGAAGAGGGCCCGCCTAAGACAGGGAAGGGGCCTCCCAAAGACGGGTAAGGGTTTACTCTTCTGAGATGACCTAAGACAAGAGGGTCTTCTGTCTTATAAATAAATTTAGGGGTGAGATGTTGAGATTATTTAGAGTCCTGGCCTCCAGCTGCTCTTCCCTGCTAGAGATCTTTACTTTTCTTGTGATTTGAGTTACTGAAAGCTGTGTCATAATTGTTTACCAGCTCTGCTTCATGAGCACGTGTTGCCTTGAGGATCAGAGGATAAGGTTTTCACCTGTTGGCCCACCTGACTGTTGGGCATATAAGCCTCCATGGTGCTATTGAATAAAGGGCTTCTTACCAGTGACTAGAGGTCTGTGTCTCTGTCTCTGTCTTGTGTGTCTTTGTGTGTTTCAACCTCCATCCCCTTGCCCTAAGATCGCGAACTATATGGTAGGGCAAAGAGTACAGACAGGCGTTGTGCACAGCACACTTATATAATCTCTTCATTGCAATGAAAACCCTCTTTAGCTCTGTAGGAATTGGAGATATTACTCAGTCATTAACAGTGCTGTTTACTCTTCCAGAGGACCCAGGTTTAACTCCCAGCACCTATATTAAAGCTCAAAATGTTTATTTTGTGTTGTTGTTGGTTTGGGTTTTTTTTTTTCTCTAGTATCAGGGATTGTATACTCCTTTGTGGCCTCTGGGAGCAGCAGGACTTATTGTGGTACAAAGGTATAAAAACATTATACTCATAAAGCAAAACAAAGCAAAACAAAAGAAAAACCTAAAAATTAAAACAAAACCAAAGAACTACTTTTGTAATTATTTAAGATGTATATATTTGGATGGGCTTTTTTATTAGATTTTTAAAAGCCATCAGTGTTTTGTTTTTTATTGTTAAATAATATTTAATCACATTGATACCACATTTTATCAATTTTACCATTAAGATGGATTTTGGTATCTTCCATCTTGTGTTTTTTTCAATGATATAATTATGGCTAGTTTCATGTCCAAGGGTCACAAGCTAGAATTATTGTCAATGAGGGAAAAATCAACTGAGAAATGCCTCTACCAGGTGGGCAAGTCTGTAACACATAATCTTGATTGAAGACTGATGTAGGTGAACTTATTTCAGACAATAGTGCCACTCCTGGGCTGGTGGTCCTGGATGGTTTACCAAGACAGGCTGAAAAAAATGCTAAGAACTAACACACTAAGCAATACTTCTCTCCACAAACTCTTTTTTTTTTCTTTTTTCTTTTAGCTCTCATGTCCAGGTTTGCTCCCTTAAATGATAACTAAGACTTGTTCTAGGAGTTTTATGATAGGAGCATGCTGTTTAATGCAAATTAGCTGATTCCCCAGCTACCATGTACAATCCTATATATTCCCTACACTCTGGAATTAAGTTGCATAGATTCACTTTAACTGACTCCTGGAGAGCTACCTCTGTCGTGCTCACAGGCCATATGAACCTCTCCATCGTCGCTTCTGACTCTTGTCCTCATGAATTGGTGGCCAACAAGCCATGAGGAAAAAGTGAACCATCACATAGGGTCAACTGAAATTCCTGGTCTGATTTTCATACTTGAAAAATACAAGAAGTTAAAAGAAATAAAACCTTTGCTACCCAAGTTGATCTTGGTCAAATTGTTTATTCTCAGAAATAGAAACCCCAACTAAGGCAATACTGCTATGTGCATTTGTAATTAATTTTAGGTTGGGATATCTATTATTTCTAGGAGGAATCTAGGGGTGGAATTGCTGGATTATGGAGTAGTTCTCAAAACATTTATTTTTTCAAGTGGCTACATCATTTTGCATTCTCAACTTCAGTGATGAGGGTTGTGATTTTCTATTTTTTTCCAACACTTGCATATCTTCTTGATTAAAGCAATCGTGGTGGGTGTGAAGCAGTATGTAATTGTGGTATTGATTTGCATTTCCCTAATGATGACGGTGTTAAATGTTTTTCATGTGGCTTTCTTCTCAAGGGAAATAAATGCCATATTGCTTCAGTACCCAAACTCCATTATTTTCTATAGATACCTAAGCTTTAGCTCATCAAATAAGGAAAGAAAACAAGTTATCCTAATTTCACCTTTCTCTCAAAAATAGAGGTGCATTTCTACAATGCTTAATAAAATGACTGCAGTAGAGAATTCACAGTGGCCAATTGAAATTACTATAGTTTTACAATTACTAAAAAACAAGCTTAGCATCTGTGTTCCACCTTGTAATTCAGTCTACTCTCAAATTCAGATTAAAATGGTCAAATTACAAACTCAGAGCAAAAGATTGTCTCTAAAATATAAAATTGTAAGACATTGACCAAGATAAGTTATCATTGCCAATCTGTTTTCTAACATGTATAAACATTGTTAATTATATTTTCATGTTAATTACTACATTCAAAAAATAAAATAAAATCACACATTTACTCATGGGGTAACCTAATGGAGCTAGACTTAAGTAAAGAAACTATTACTGACATTTGATGTATCCAGGGGCTATGGGTTTTGTTTCCACAAACGTGCATGTTGAAATCTTAATTCCCAGTACACCAAAACATAAAATCACTTAGTAATAATGAATTTACAGTGACAGTCTACTTTTCGGGTCATTTGTAGTCATCCAACATGAATATTTTTAAACGAAGAGGAGAAATTTTCATACAGACAAAAGATAAAAAGTCTGAGAACAGATGATGAAACTCAGAGTGAGCTGACTGTAAAGGAGGCAAAGACAGGACAGAGTTCTGACATCACATTAGTACCTTTTCTGTTGGTGTGATAAATGCCAGCATCAAGGGAACCTATAGAAGAAATACTTTACTTAAACTTAGGCATCAGGAGGAATAGGGGCCTATTATGGTAGAGCTGGGGCATGGTGGCATGCGACATACATGACAGCAAGATCAGGAAGCCTAGCAAGCTACATCTGGAATGAGGAGCACTGAGCAGAGTCATAGCTGACAGTGGCATGATATTTTAAAACCCAAAATCCCACCTGTAATGGCATGCATCCTTCTACAAGGCAGTGCCTCCTAAATCTCCCTAAGCTGTGTCACCCACTGGAGACCAAATATTCAATTACCATATACAACTCGGGGCATTTTTCATTCAAACATTCTATTAAATCTCTCTTAGAGAAAGCCCATCTAGTTCACACATTTTTGGACTCTGTACTTTCAGAAATATGAGAAAACACATTTTCTTTTTTTGAAAGTGCCCTGGTAACCCTAGTAAACTAACACAAGAAGAGATGAAAAAAATCAATTAATCTTCTTAATGCATTCTTCTCTTTTTGCTTTCATTACTTGGTCCCTTACATAACTCTGGTAGATCAACTTTCATTTTCGTATTCAATCTTGCCTTGAACTACAGAATAAATGTTGACTTTCTACACTGACATGATGTTAAATTCCCATCTGCTCCTGACACGTATATTTTTTTTTCTTAGACAAGAACATTTTACCCAGTGACAGAACCTGCCACAAAGTAGTAACCTGCCAGAGCATTAATATATCTATGGCAACAAGATTGGAATGCCATTTACTACTAAAGTTCAAGTCAACAGTCTTGTGTAAGGAAGATAGAATGTTAATGCTCTAAAAAATATTTTATCCAAAGCATAAGCTATTATTTTAATTTTTCGTATCATAAAAGTATTATTTAAGTACATATAAGAAAGTTTGCATCAATAGACATATTCCTTCGCTAAGTTACAAACTGTTTATTAGAAATGCCCATAAATTTAATATAATTGGTAAGCCCAAATTTAAAAAAAAATAGGAGGCATAGTATTCTCTCCCTTATTTTTATTTCCAGTTTTGATCCATATATATTTTTCTATTAAATAATTAAATAAAAAATGCCAAGTACCGGAATTGAAGTGAGCATGGAAAGGAACTGTGTTCTTTGCCATCACCACCAGGTCAAGTAATTGTATGCCCATTGACTCTAGAATGGGTGTGTTCTGAAGTTAAAGTGTTCTTAGTTTATATGTTGTACAACCAAAATAAGAAAATTTACTTTTTAGATGAACATTTTATAAAATTTCAGTTCTATTTGACTCTGTGTTTTATAGGCTTATTTCCATATTCTAAAATGAAAACGTAAAATGCAGAAAAATACTTTGCATTTTCAGAAATTCCATGTGACACTTTCAACACTTTAGTATTTATATAATTTACCTTAAGAATGTTTGTACTATAGTAAGTTACTGGCTTCATTATGACATTCTTATGAATGTTCTTTTATTGTAGTTATACCTCCTATTGCTTTAAAAACTCGGTTCACTTTCAAATTCTTGCCCATATACCTAAATGTGCTCATTTTGTTTTTTCGTTTTCAGACATGGGATAAAACACCTGATACTTTTCTGATGGTATGGGCAAATTTTTATTTTCTTTCTTTCCTCTTATTGAAAATAGATTTTTCATACATTGCTTTATTGAAGAAAACACATGTATACATGCTTTAAAAAAAAAACTGCCTAGAAAATGTGAAGTCAAATTCAGCCCTACAGTATTGAACCTAAAATATAATTCACCATTTTGAACAAATGCTTACTTCTGTGAGAGAGAATCGTGACGTAAAAGTCTTATTTTCCTCTTGATATAGATCTAGGTTTCTCAATTTGATTTAATTTCATGTATAAAAGCTGAGCTGTACCACTCCATTTATTTCCAGTTTTGTCAAGGGTTTTTGAGGGTCTCTGCATTCCCATAGAAGTTCCTAACTGAGCCTTGACAAATACACACATAATTTAGAGTTCTCACTACCTCCACATGAGATTAATTTTCAAATTCCAGTACTCACATCCACCAACTTACAACCACTTCCTATGTCTGCTCTGCACACATATATGCATACCCACATACTGACATAAACATGAATTTAAAATAATCTCTTTTCATTTTGTCTATATCAATAAAGTAGTTTTCATGATTTTTGATTGAAATCATATTGTATCTATAGATAAATTTAAGTCATTAAACATTTCCAACATATTATATTCTAGCCCTCATACATCAAGAAAGTTCTCTCTGGATATTATCTCATTTTTCCAGACTTGTGCAGTTGTTAGTATGTAGGGATCTTAATTTTATTTTTAGATGTATAGTTTTCTGTGTGTTCAACTGTTATTGAACATTCCACTAGAATTTTTTGTTCATCGATGGTAGTTGAAAGCTTTGCTGGGTATAGTAGTCTAGGCTTGCATCCATGGTCTCTTAGTGTCTGCCGCACATCTAATTAGGACCTTGTGGTTTGCATGGTTTCCATTGAGAAGTCAGGTGTAATTCTGAAAGGTTTACCTTTACATATTACTTGATTTTTTTCCTTATAGCTCTTAATAATCTTTCTTTATTCTGTATGTTTCTGTTTTGATTATTATATGGTAAGGGGATTTTTTTTGATCCAGCCTATTTGGTGTTCTGTAAGCTCCTTATATCTTCATAGGTATATCCTTCTTTATGTTGGGAAAGTTTTCTTCTATGATTTTCTTTATTATATTTTCTGTGCTTTTGAGCTGGAGTTCTTCTCCCTCTTGTACCCCTATTATCCTTAGGGTTCGTCTTTTCAAGGTGTCCCAGATTTTTGGATGTTTTGTGTTAAGAATTTTGGATTTAATGTTTTCTTTGACCAATGAGTCTATATCCTCTATAGTATCTTCAGTACCTGAGATTCTTTCTTCTATCTCTTGTATTCTGTTGGTTATACGTTTCTCTGTAGTTTCTGTTCGTTTACCCAGATTTTTCATATCCAGAATTCCCTAGGTTTGTGTTTTATTTATTTCCTCTATATTATTCTTCAAGTGCTGAACTGTTTGCTTCACCTGTTTGATTGTTTTTTCTTCATTTTCTTGGGTTTCTTTGAAAAAATTTTTAATTTCTTCCAATTTTTATTTGCTTATTTCCTCCATTTCTTTAAGAGAGTTTTTCATTTCCTTTTTAAAGGTCTCCATCATTTTCATAAAGTTACATTTAAAGTCGTTTTCTTCTACTTCTGTGTTAGGATGATTGAGTCTTCCTGTTGTATGACTACTAGGTTCTGGTGTTACCATGTTGCTTTTTAAGTTGTTGGAGGATTTCTTGCATTGGCACCTATCCATCTCTTCCTTCAAATGAGGCGAGCAGTGTCTTTGGATCTTGGTCCAATCCTGTAGAGGCTGTCTGAGTGCTCGGGAGTTTTTCTTGGTCTGCTCTGTAATGTCAATGTGTGTCTCAGAAAGCCTCTGTGGTCTCTATAAGCCTGTTCTCTTGGTGTTCTCTTCTGATTTGCTTGCTTGGTGCTACCTCTTAATCCCCTCAGTGATGTAGCAAGGTCTAGTTCCACTCAGAATTTTAGCAAGCTTCTTAGGCAGCTGATGGATGGATTTGTGTTTGGGCGGGAGGCTATAAGCAGGAAACTCCCTGCTGGCTGGCTACAAAAGCCTAGGGATTTAGGTAAGGGGCCCAGGGATCTGTCCCACTGTGGAGGTTCTATAGAGTGGACTGTCTGGCGATGTGGCTGGTCACTCACTTTCTCTATCCCTTAATATTAGAGCAAGCTCTGTTTCAGAGTTCCACTGAGGATGCAGAAGGATAGGCAGGTTTAGGGGTGGCCTGTGGCTAGTAGTTTGGATGGGCCACTGGATTGGTTTGGGTTTTAGGGGAACCTACCCACAGGAAACTCCCTGTAGGCTGACCAGAAAAGCCTAGGGAGTTGAGGGAGGGGCCCAGTGTTTTGTCCCACTATGGAGGTCCTAGAGAGTGGGGTATCTTGCCATCTGACTGCTCACTCACCTCTTAAGTCCCCTCAGTATTAGAGAAAACTGTGTTTCAGAGTTTCTTTTAACTTAGTTTATGAGTACTTGTTGCATATATCTGAATTCTGTCCTGAAATTCTTATGAAATTTGTAGATCAACAACTTTCCTATTGTCTTACATGTCACATTCTTGTCTTGTTTTCTTGTAGCAACTACGAATTCCAGTATGATCTAGGCTATGAGTAAGGTGAAAGAACCCCCTTTCCTTTTTCAGAATAAAGGTACTCATTTCCTTAATCAATATAATGTGACCATTTATATCTTTCTAACATACCTTAGTGAACTAAGAATGTTCTAAATCTTTACTTGTTAAAATTTTATTAAAGTGGTATGACCCTTTTCAAATGGTTGTTCTGGATATCTTCTGTAATCATTTCAGTTACCTATGTGTTCAAAAATTAATCAACTGAATTTAAATGCTAACTTAGCCTTTTCTTTCATGGAATAAATTAAGATCAGTTGTCATTTACACATTGTTGAGTTTATTTGTTAATGATCAGATGGAAGAATCATATCTGTGTTCATGATAGAAGTTAATTTTTAATCTCCCTTGCAATGTCTTTAAGTGGTTTAAATATTTATATGATGCTGTTGCTGTAAAATGAATTTGCTATGTTCCCATACTTTCTTACTTCTGGAGGAAAGCATGGGGAATTTTTGCCATAGCGTTCCCAAGTGTGTGGTAGAAGACAGCTGCAGAGCACGTAGATTTTCAATATTATTTTGGACAAATATCAACAAATGATGCTATTTAATTATAAACACATATTCAAATTATGCTTATGTTTTATAATGAATGCTTTTTCTCTTTTATCAAAGCCATTAGTAGGATAAATTTTCATTTCTATAGCATGAAAATCTAGTGGAGTACCACCATGATAACCTTGTGGAGGTATTGGTCACCTAGAATCTTTGTTCTCCAAGTATAAGGGGAAATCAAAAGAGCCATTTGCTGCCAGCTACTTTCCAGATACCATTTGGAACATATGCATATCTATGTCAGCTTCCTTTCATTCATATGAGAAAGGTCTATGGTTAAATGCACCATCTCTGAGATGGACAAGGAATGCCTCTCATTTTGGCAATCTTATCTGGAACACACTAAGGCCAATTTGATATCTCTGACACAAATAGCACAATTAATGCTCCATAATTCACTCTCAAATGACTTGGTAGGTGATTTGCAATATAAATTTGGCATAAAGAAGGTAAAATCTTTCTCCAGAGAAAGAAAGAACTCACTCTAAATAAAAACATTGTGGTGTGGAAACCAATGATGCTAGTGTCCTAAATTAAAGAAAATACGACATTTCGTAAACACAATAAGGAAAATGGAGAAATAACTATTTCCACCAAAGCACACCTTCCATGGGATGGAATTGCTTATTTTCTAGCAGCAAACCTTCCCAATTTTAGAATTCTTTCTCTTTCCTAATCCAGATAGCAAATTCTAATAATTTTCCCAGATAATGGCCACCAGGGGTCTGAAATAGCCTAAGGTATGTTAAGCTCACGATTTTCAACATTCCAGCTTTTCATAATTGTGGAAGTTCTGCAGAATTTTCAGTAAAAGAATGAAAATTTTCAAGAACTATACTTCACACTACTTGAGGCACTGATGACAGACATCTACAGAAAAGCACATCCCCATCATGGCACTGGATTTATCTGCCCTTTCAGGTTTATATATTCCCAATGTGGTATAAAGTATAATTTTTCTTATATTATATTCAAGTCTTTGTTTTTTTTTTTATTTTCTATGTTTTGCTTTCTGTTGTAAGGATGGCAGCAATGATTTTTCAAGCTCAGTTTATATTTTTTCTAAAATTTCTTGGTGTGTTTTTGGCATTCTCTATGCATTTTTAACTTTTTCATAGATGAATACAAAGCATTTTGGGTTTTACCCTCCTCCATGCCTACACAAGCATGTATTCTTACATAGATATACAACACACACACACACACACACAAATAAATAGATGAATAAATAAATGGAAAATTGATTTATATTACTCTTCATTTACCATTAAAATATAGACTGAAACAGTATTGTATATTACAAAACTAAAAATAGAACTCACAAATGTTGAAAAGTATTTTACTAACATTGCAGGCAAAGTCTTTTCTTATCACTAACCTATGGGACACTATGAAAGCATTGCTAAGAGGAAAGTTCACAGCACTTAGTGCCCACATAAAGAAAACAGAGAAAGCACACATTAGTGACTTAACAGCACACCTGAAAGCTCTAGAAAAAAAAGAAGCAGACTCACCCATGGGGAGTAGAAGACTGGAAATAATCAAACTGAGGGCTGAAATAAACAAAATAGAGACACAAGAAAACAAACCAAAGAATCAATGAAACGAAGAGCTGGTTCCTTGAGAAAATCAACAAGATTGACAAACCCTTATCCAAACTAATCAAAAGGCAGAGAGAGAACACTCAAATTAACAAGATCAGAAATGAAAAGGGGGACATAACAACAGACACTGAGGAAATTCAAAGAATCATTAGGTCTTACTACAAAGGCCTGTATGCCACAAAATTGGAAAATGTACAAGAAATGGACAGTTTTTTGGATAAATATATTTACCAAAATTAAATCAAGTCCAGGTGAACAATTTAAATAGACCTATAAGTCGCGAGGAAATAGAAGCTGTCATCAAAAAACTCCCAACCAATAAAAGCCCAGGACCAGATGGTTTTAATGCAGAATTCTAACAAAACTTCCAAGAAGAGCTAATACCTATACTCCTTAATGTGTTTCACATAATAGAAACTGAAGGGTCATTGCCAAACTCTTTTTATGAAGCTACAATCACCCTGATACCAAAACCACACAAAGATGCAACCAAGAAAGAGAATTATAGACCAATCTCACTTATGAACATTGATGCAAAAATTCTCAATAAAATACTGGCAAACCAAATCCAAGAACACATTAAAAAAATCATCCATTATGATCAAGTAGGTTTCATCCCAGAGATGAAGGGCTGGTTCAACATAAAAAATCTATCAATGTAATCCATCATATAAATAAACTGAAAGAAAAAAAACATATGATCATTTCATTAGATGCTGAAAGATTATTTGACAAAATTCAACACCCCTTTATGTTGGGGATACAAGGATCATATCTAAGTATAATAAAAGCAATATATAACAAGCCGACAGCTAACATCAAATTAAACGGAGAGAAACTCAAAGCGATTCCACTAAAATCAGGAACAAAACAAGGCTGTTCACTCTTGCCATATCTATTTAATATAGTACTTGAAGTCCTAGCAATAGCTATAAGACAAAATAAGGAGATCATGGGGATTCGAATTGGAAAGGAAGAAGCCAAACTTTCGTTATTTGCAGGTGATATGATAGTGTACATGAGTGACCCCAAAAAGAACTTCTACAGCTGATAAATACCTTCAGTGAAGTGGCAGGATACAAAATCAACTCAAAAAAATCAGTAGCCCTCCTATACACAAAGGATAAAGAAACAGAGAGGGAAATCAGAGAAACATCACCTTTCACAATAGCCACAAATAGCATAAAGTATCTTGCGGTAATACTAACCAAGGAAGTAAAAGATCTATTTGACAAGAACTTTAAGACCTTGAAGAAAGAAATCGAAGAGGATACCAGAAAATGGAAGGACCTCCCAAGCTCCTGGATTGGTAGGATCAATATAGTAAAAATGGCATTTCTACCAAAGGCGATCTATAGATTCAATGCAATCCCCATCAAAATCCCAACAAAATTCTTCATAGACCTTGAGAGAACAATAACTATCTTTATATGGAAAAACAAAAAGCCCAGGATAGCCAAAACAATCCTATACAATAAGGGAACTGCTGGAGGCATTACCATCCCTGACTTCAAACTCTATTACAGAGCTACAGTAATGAAAACAACTTGATATTGGCATAAAAACAGAGATTTTGACCAATGGAATCGAATTGAAGACCTGGATATTAATCCACAAACCAATGAACACCTCATATTTGACAAAGAAGCTAAAATTATACAATGGAAGAATGAAAGCATTTTTAACAAATGGTGCTGGCATAACTGGAAGTCAACCTGTAGGAGAATGAAATTATACCCTTATCTATCACCATGCACAAAACTGAAGTCCAAATGGATTAAAGACCTCAATATAAATATGACCACACTAAACCTAATAGAAGAGAAAGTGGAAAGTAGCCTGAAGTATATGGGCACCGGAGACCACTTCTTGTCTAAAACCCCAATGGCACAGACAATAAGAGCAACAATGAACAAATGGGACCTCCTGAAACTGAGAAGCTTCTGTAAAGCAAAAAAACACAGTCATTAAGACAAAAAGGCATCCTACTGAATGAGAGAAGATCTTCAACAACCCCACATCAGACAAAGGTCTGATCTCCAAAATATATAAAGAACTCAAGAAACGAGACATTAAAATTCTAAATACCCCCAATTAAAAAATGGGTTAATGATCTGAACAGAGAATTCTCAACAGAAGAAGTTTGAATGGCCAAAAGATACTTAAGGTCATGTTGAACTTCCTTAGCCATCAGGGAAATACAAATCAAAACACCATTGAGATACCATCTTACACCTGTCAGAATGGCTAAAATCAAAAACACCAACGATTGCCTATGCTGGAGAGGATGTGGAGTAAGGGGAACTCTCATCCATTGCTGGTGGGAATGCAAACTTGTGCAACCACTTTGGAAATCAGTGTGGCGGTTTCTCAGGAAATTGGGAATCAACCTACCTCAGGATCCAGCAATACCACTCTTGGGAATATACCCAAGAG
>PVIU01013173.1:0-19990 GCA_004026605.1 Ondatra zibethicus | reverse complement strand
GAAACAATGACATCTTGAATTTTGCATGCAAATGGATGGAAATAGAAAACGCTATCCTGAATGAGGTAACCCAAACCCAAAAAGACGATTATAGTATGTACTCACTCATTAGTGGACCCTAGCCATATAACAAAGGACACTAAGCTCATAGCTCACAAGCCCAGAGAAGCCGAATAGCAAAGTGAACCCAAAGAAAGCATATACAGATCCTCCTGGAAATTGGAAGCAAACAAGATCACCAGGCAAAAGTTGGAAGCCAGGGGGCCGGGATAGAGGTGGGGGTTGGAGTGGTGGGGGAAGGGGAGAGGTTGAAGGAGAAGGGAGAAGGGAAGGACTGGGGAGAGCTTGGGGGAGTGGGAGGGCAGAGATGGAGGAAAGGTAGATATTGGAGAAGGGAATAAGATATCTACATTAATGAGTCATTTTAGGACTGGCAAGATACTTGGCTCTGGAGGGGATCCCAGGTGTCCACGGGGATGTCCCCAGCTAGGTATTTGGGCAGCAGAGGAGAGGGTGCCGGAACCAGCCTTGTCCCATAGTCACATTTATGAATATCTTGATTACCACCATAGAAATTTTGTCCGATGGATGGAGAAAGAGACAGAGACCCACATTCACATCCGAGCAATGGACTGAGCTCCCAAGGTCCAGTTGAAGAGCAGAAGGTGGGAGAAGATGAGCAAGCAAGTTAGGACTGTGAGGGGCTGGACCACCCACTGAGACAGTGTGCCTGATCTAATGGGAGCTCACCAAATCCAGCTGGACCAGGACTGAATGAGCATATGATCAAACTGGACTCTCTAAATGTGGCTGCCAATGGGGGCAGCCTGAGAAGCCATCAACAATGACACTAGGAAGTATCTCTTCTGCATATATTATCTTTTTGGGAACCTAGTCTATTTGGATGCACACCTTCCTAGGCTTGGATGGAGGGGGGAAGGGTTTTGGACTTCCCACAGGGCAGGGCACCATGACCTCTTTTAAGGAAGCAGGGGGAGGGAGGAGGGGTGCAGGGGAGCGGGAGGAGACTGGGAGAAGGGGAGGAAATGTAAATTTTTTTGAATGGAAAAAATATAAAAGAATATGGAAAAATAAAAAAATAATAAAAGTATATCACAGAGGCTGCAGAGTTTCATAGGTTAAGAGCACTGGCTGTTCTTGATGGGACCTGGGTTTGACTTCCTACACACACGGCAGTTCTTAGTCCCCTGCAACTTTTGTTTATTGCATCTGACATACTCTTCTGGCATTCTTAACTCTTGGAAACACACAGTGTAAATAAACTTATACATGTACACACACATACACATCAATTAGTATTTAAAAAGTTAAAAACCAACCACACGCTTATAATAAATGGTTTCTCATTGTGATTTTTAAAAAGCTAAAGTAAGATTTGTTACGTTGTGAGTACTTCCATGTCCAATACTTATTTAAGAGTAGTAATTTACACAGAGTATTTGAAGGGTATATGTTTTTGGATTTTTATCCTTTGAGATCTTCATCATAGTCTTTCAATTCCCAGAGCTTCTCCTGTATCATCTACCCAACTTCACTATTTCTTTTCAAATAAAAGCAAAAAGGGAAAGGGAGAAAGAAAGAAAGAAAGAAAGAAAGAAAGAAAGAAAGAAAGAAAGGAAGGAAGAGGAAGAGAAGGAAAAAAAGTCATGAAATAAATTGAGCTAAATTATTGTTGGTCAACTTCTGATGAGCATAAATCTGCTGTGAAGAATGGTTAATATATCCTGCATCACTTCATGAATAAAACTGGATTTTTTTAAAATCTCATATCAATTATCTATGAATATCTCCCTGTTGATATGGGACTGTATTCCATGTGCTCTCAATGCTGCCAATGTTTTTATCTGGTTGGAACCTCTGCAGGTCTTGTTCATGCTGTAACAGTTTCTGTGAGCTCATATGAATATCAGTCTGCTGTGTCTGGAAACCTCTGTTTTTTTAAATCATACACTACCTCTGCTTTTTTTCAGTTCCCTGTTCCATATAGATCCTGTTCTTTTGTTTATTGCATCTGACATACTCTTCTGGCATTCTTAACTCTTGGAAACACACAGTGTAAATAAACTTATACATGTACACAGACATACACACATACATATCTTATCAGACCTGAGTACTCCAATGACTCTTATTCTCTGTACATTGTCCAGTTATGTATTTCTGTGTTAATTACTATCCACTGCAAAAGGAAATTCCACTGCTGAAGCTTGAGGGATTAATCTATGTGTACAGCAATATGATATTAGAAGTTTCCTCTTGTCCCATGATCTATGCAGTCATAGTTTCTTGTCATCATTATCATTATCAGCTATGAATTCTAACTCAGAGAATGGTTTTAAATCTAATAAAAAGAGTGGTTACTTCGCTAATATTCGTGTCACTGTTGTTGGTGTGGTCACATCTCTTACATACAAGTTGTTTCTATTGTCGTGCAACTCATAGCTAAATGAGGTTGATGATTTCTTTTCTCCTACAGTACAACATTTTCTAACACCACAAAGTCCAGCTCCAGGTTGACGCTCCAGGCAGGGTACCAGTTCAATTCCTCCACTCTCTATGTTAAAATATGCAGTCAGGTTATGGAGAGTAACCAATTTTGAACATTTCATTATAGATCAATGGAAATAGATTTTTAAATGAAAAAAATAGTTAAGAAAAATAATGTGAAATATATTTATATCCATTGTTAAAATACCAGAATGATTTCCTCACTTTTTAAAATAATCACTTATTTGAAACATTAAAAAACTGCTTTTTATTATCAAATATTATTCAGATGTAAACAATTAAAAGTACTATCAGATGGATTTTCTTTCCATTTTTCATTCTTTCTGTCTTAATACAAATGTAATAGAGCAGAAGGTGAGCCACTGGACCAAATTCAGTATAAAAGAACAGCCAAGTCCTGTATGAAGAATTTGTTTCTTGTTATTTTTCTTTACTACAATTAGGAGTTTCATCAGTTTGCAATTAAAAGACTTTTTCTTTTTTTTTAATGCCAGAATCTTTCTTTCAAATATACAACAAACAAACATTATTGTAGTTGTGACTTTTTGAAAGACTCTTCTTTTAACTTATTTTCAGATCAGGAGGTACACTGGTAGATGGCTTTCTTAGCTGTAGCCAGATTTCTGTATTGTTTGCCTCTCGAGCATAGCCTTCTGTCTCATGAGTTAAGTTCTATGTCTGCCATTGATTTATCTGCTCTAGCACTTGTCCTGGTTTAGATTTAATTATTTCTGTGTTTTCAGCTAGTTGCTTTAGGGTTCTAGTAGTTATAAAGATAAAACATAGTTTTTCAAATATTGTGGGGCACTTGGCCAACTTAAAATGAACGAGAGTTAAGCAAATTTATAAATAATAAACCTCTTCATTTACCCAGGGACTCATTTTCACACTAGCAGCTTCAGTCGCCTGCTAAATAAAATCCCTTACACTTGACATAGAATCAAAGATTTCACAAAATAAAATTTGTTTGCATTGTTCTCCATTCGGTTTCCTTAAAACCCTGACTTTTGCACATATCATTTTATCATCACAGTTGAAAGCATTGCTTTGAGGTAGTTTGAAATTCAGCAGTAATGCTTCCTGAAGTACTTCTGCCAAATAGAGGTTTAAGAATGTGTGTTGTGATGAACAACTTCTGTGGGTGCTACATTCTGTAGTTCAAAAATCAGTGGTATAACAGCAAAGAGCTCAGTAAGCTATTTAGTCCTGATGGGAGTTTTATGGCTTTTCTAACATACAGCTGTTACAGGTTTGCTGTGGCATAAAGATGGTGCTACGAATATTGCCTGGATAGGAAGTTCTTGGGGGCTGGTATGGCTTTGTCAGCTCTCCAGATGCTGGTATTGAAAAAATACCTATTCTTCTTAAACTTCCAGTATAGCTTACACTGGGAGAGCTAAAAGTAAGGGCATGGGAAGTCTGTGTCCTGTACAGCTCCCCCTGCAGAGGGACTGTGCACTACATCATTCATAACCCTGGAGGCTTTGCATAGCTCATGAATTAGTGGTTCAAGAAGGACCTGATAAATTGCTTTATTCATGTTCTATTTCTTCTTTAGGATATTTCAGAGTAAGAAAATTGTATTTCATATTTAACTAAATTTAGTACCGTGTATAAATTAAAACTAACCCATTTTGCATTTTTTTTTCAAGACAGGTTTTTCTGTAGCTTTGGAGCTTATCCAGGAGCTAGCTCCTGTAGACCAGACTGGCCTCAAACTCACAGAGATCCACCTGCCTCTATCTCCCGAATGCTGGATTAAAAGATGTGTGCCACCACCGCCTCGCTTATTTTATATTTTTATTTAAATAACACACCTATACCAATTGTATTAATGCTAAAAGTTGCAAAAATAAAAATAGTGAAAAATGACTCTGTGAAAGAAATATTATTAAAGACTGGTGGAGACAGACAGGCAGCATGTGATTTCTGCCATAGATACTCAGGCTGTTCTCCCTTATGACACTCTCAACAAGAAAACCCATTGACTTGCAGGGAAAGTCTGCAACTAAATTCTGAGTGTCCATTTATTATAGATATAATTTATAGCCTTAAGTGCAAATAGTAATTTATTAATATTGTAGTGTTTGTAGAGAAAGATCATGTTAAATTTTACAGAGGAGTTATACTAAAAAAACAGACTAGATTAAATGATATTTTCAGATCTTGATACTCTCAGTCTATTCTCAACAATACACTATAACTGGTGTTGATATTGATGACTATATAAATGTATATATAATAATATTAAATAGTATATATGAAACATTTATATAAACAAAGTTTATAAGAATATTAACATTAGAAAAAATAATCTATAAGAATATTTCTATTTTACTACTTTTAATATACTAAGAAAATATACAGAATATGTGTGTGTCTTCTGCTTTTTCGATGTTTCCTACTTTAATAATCTGAGGATTTTTTGGTTTGTTGTTTTGTTTGACTGTTTGATTTCTAAAGAGAAAGGTGTGGAGTTGGGTGGGTGAAAAGGTAGGGAGCTTTAGCGAGGAATTGTTGAAGGGGAATAATTGGTATATAGCATATGAAAAAATTATTTTCATTAAAATAATTAGCAATCAGAAAAAAGATTATATATAATTAAAGCATTGACCAAATAGTAAATATGTTTATATTTGTTCTATCCTCATTCAGAAACTGTTTGTAATTTTATAGACAAGTGTAAGATAATAGATCAGATGTTTTCTATAGAAAAAGAATTAATGGGTTATTGTCCATAACATTTCTTTTTTTAAAATGAAACAAGGCTGTTGGTCTTTATTGGTTTTACCTTTAGAATCTTTATGTGTCTGAACTGTCTTTTTTATTTATTTCAAACTAGCATGTGAATGAAAAAAAGTCTTGAAATTTTACCACAATAATTGTGTTAAATCTCATATGAAATATGTAGGATCAACAAATGTTTTCATAAATATATTTGCAATGTAATTATCAAAATCATCAGTGTTGTAAGTAAGAGGGGGTGAGGAACTAAAGTTTTGTTTTACAAATAACATCAAGAAACTGAATTACAGATTGAATTTTCATGTCAGAATTATCATGGAGATGGTATTAAGGTTTCATTAAAAGAAAATAATTTTTTTTAAATATATTTATTTATTTATTTTTCCATACATTGTTTTGTTTTATTTTTTCCATTCAAGAGCATAATTAAAGAAATAAAATTTTTTTCCTTTCTTCCCCTTCTCCCGGTCCCCTCCCACTACCCCCCCACCCCTCCTCCCTCCCCCTTCTTCCTTGAAAGAGGGCATGGTGCTCTGCCCTGTTAGAAGTCCAAGGCCCACCCCCATCCCTCCTGGCCTAGGAAGGAGTGCATTCAAAAAAGACTCGGTTCTCAAAAAGTTAATACATGCAGAAGAGATAGGTCCTGGTGTCATTGTTTGTGGGTTCTCCATCTGCCAACTTTCGCCGCCACATTTAGAGAGTCTGGTTTGATCATATGCTCATTCAGTCCCAGTCCAGGTGGATTGGTGTTACACATGTGTACATACACATTATTTTAGATCTTATCAGACCCTCAAAAAGCATATTTATCAACTTCAAACTTTATGGTAAAAATGGAACAAAATTTGTCATTTAAAAATGAGATTTATTGGCATACATGTTTTTCAACTCATATGGGTCCTAGAAGAATCATTAGGAAATTATTTATAGGATTAAACTGAATAATTATAAAAGAAACCTTGTTTTCTTAATGAGTTACTATTCTCTGTTCCTAAATATATACATAAATCCATGAACACAGAGAAGTACAACTTTTTCTCTGTCATCTATCATCTCTCTCTCTCTTTCTCTATCTATCATCTATCTATCTATCTATCTATCTATCTATCTATCTATCTATATACATATTGTCTATATATCCATCTATCTTCTTATCTATCTGTGTGTGAGAGAGACAGACAGACAGACAGAGGGGAGAGAGAGAATGTTTGTGCTTGTGTGTGGGCAAAGAAATGGTATAGAATTGTGTGGAGAGAGAAAAGGCAGACCATCATAGGAGACACTTTGTAATATATGAACATGAATTAGATAGAAATTAAGCATCCCCTTTCAGTCTTTTAAATGAACAAAATAGTTTGTTTGCTCTCCCAGATTCCTCAAGAAGTAGAGGCAGAAGGATTGAGAGTACCAGGCCAGTCTAAGCTATAAAGCAAAAACCTCATTCTGAAAAATAACAATGAAAAATGTATAAATACAAGCTGAAAATGAAGGAGAGAAGGAAATAGGGACACACACACACACACAGAGTCAGAGAGAGACAGAGGAAGACAGAGAAAGAAAGAAGCAGGTGTAATTACACAACAGGAATGAGACATATAATCATAACAGTTCAAATGCTTTAAAAAGAAAATGATTAAAAACTTAATCTTCCTTCAGATTATTGTTTTTCATGTCAAACTCAGGTTTACTTTTCAGTAACACTGAAAAGTTTTAAATTGCTATATTGCTATTAAGCTAATTTGCTCAATACACACTGATTATAATGTGGTACATGTTGGGTATCCATTCTCTGACAATTTGACATCCAAACTGCTCCAAAGTTAAAATCCTATAAAACACTGGCAAGAGTCATGAAATGGAACATTCTGTATCCATCTTACCCTTATGTTCAAAACACGAAAAGAAACAAAGTGGTTAGCTTCAGCAGGTGTAATACTGTAAAAAGCATAGGTACCTTCATTTTAGCCTGTTCATATTTGGTGGTGAATAGATAATAGTGGTGTAACATTTTGAAAATTATAACCTTCAAATCAGACCCATGGAGATGCATTTTCTCAGGTGGGCCCTACCTCTGCTACGCTCAGCAATTTCCGAAATAACACCACTAGCTTGGGAACAAATGTTCAGACTCATGGTTGTGTGGGTTACAGTTTACAAACAGTTTGCAAACACATATGATCTCATGTAGCGCATATCATCACAATGTAGGTGTACAAAACAGTTTGTTCTATATTCTCAAACCATGATGTGGGCATAACCTTTGTATCCCATTCAACTACATAAAATCTGCTTCCGACATATACAAACTCCTCTATAAAAACGCAGTCATAAAGTTCGCAAAATGGGACATCTGAGGTGTGGATGGGCAGATGGCAGGTTTCTCACAGTGTCCTGTGTTGAGTTATTATGCAGTGAGTGTTTTTGGATATTTTTCTATGACATAAATACATTGTTAAAAATGTTTAAATGGTCTGCAGACAGTCCTGTGTTCATGGTATGAGAAAGAAAAAAATTATGAATATTTATACCCTATAGACATAAACTGCTGGAGAAAGGGATACTGATGCAAATACTACATACCTTGTTAAAGCATGCGTTTGAATGATTACCATACTAACTAAGTGTAAGAATAAATGTTTAAGATTATCCTATAAATTAAGAGTAGAAATCAATGAAAAGTAGCAAAAAACCACATTAAGTTGAAAAAAAATTAGATCTTGACCATATATTGAAAGAATGAAACTTCAGGTCTTTTCAAAGAGGGCTTGTTGGGCTGTGAAACCAGAAGCTCTTAATGCTGTGACCAAAGATTGATATTCTTCACAGAAGAAAGCAGGCACTTGACAGTGCTGTGTTTTTCTGAGAAGATATATGCATTCCCCGAGTCAGAAGCTGTGAGAGTTTAACTTAATTCTTTTAACTCGCTTCAGAAATCCGGAAACCATGCGACTCAGGATGGAGAGCAATGGAATCAAATCCCTTAAATAAAAATTTATTGTTTACAATAAATAAAAAAAAGAAAGAGTGAAACCATCAAGGATATAGAAAACACATGCCACTTATAATATACTGAACCTTAAACAAACTGAATATATTGAAATGAGCTGAAAATTGAAGGGAGCTGTAGATAGCTATCAGAACGCTCTCTAGAATTTGCTAACAAAAGAGAAGAGCTAATAGTTTAAAATCATGATTAATGAAATAACTCTGGTTGATCGTGCACTGGAAAATACCTTTAAGAAGTGAGTTTTTATTTCTCTTCTTTTCTGAAATAGGGACTTTCTTTATAGCCTAATAGGCCAGACTGGTCTGAAATTTCTGGTCTTCCCGCCTCTGCATCCCAAGTGCTATTAATAAAGGTATACAAATGCCCAGTTAAAAAGCAAATTGAAGGAATCATTAACGCAATTTTTGTTGTTCATTCACCGACAAGTATTGAAGTAACAAATAGCTCATTATCAAAATGATTGTGATATTAATGATGAAGCTAAGCCTAGAGTTTGGTTTCACATGTACTGCAAAAATCTTTTTTGTCTTAGTCTTCAGTATTTTGCACTTTTTCTTGGACAGTTGATAATGTACTGCCCTATGTAGTTATTGGGTGAATATATCTTCAGATATGGATTTGCTCATGATCTATATGGTTCACTATAATACTTTCTCAGGCTTTTCCTGAAGAAATCCCAAGAAAATCCCAATAATTTTTGGTACCAGAGACTATTTGCTTCAGTTTACATATTTTTCCTTCTGATTTTTTCGTATTCATTTATAAGCAAATCTTTGGAACCACTCATTAGCTCCTGAGGAGGGAATGGCTAACTCATTTGGTTTCACATTGGGCAAAGGTTAGCTGCTTGCTCAGATTTGTGATAAGGCATGCACCAAGAGAACAGTTCTTCTACAAGAGGAATAACAGAATGACCTAGTCATTATGCAATATGGAAGAGACTAAGGCAACACATTTTTGACTTTGAATTTCATTCATTGTGATTTTACCTTGAATATCAGTATCTGGCAAGAAGACAATGTACAGAACATAAATTATAATTATGGAATTAAATTAAGTTTTAATTATCTTTAATGTAGGCATTAAATGTAAAGGAGGATTCCATAGCCAAAGTTTAAACATATTTTCATTATTAAAATATCCAAACACATATTTCTAAAACCATCTCTCAGTTTCAAATATTGTTTCACTTTAGTACTGTAGTTCTTCTTCGCCATTATATATACACTGAAAAGTCTGAATGAAAAGTCCATGGTAATCTATTATCATTCACCAGTGTTACTATTTGTTGTGTTGTTTGATTATAAAGGTAAAAATATTTAACATTTATGAATTTTAAAAATCTAAAATATGACTCATCAATAATCATAATTATTAATAATTTGTTAAGTAGAGACATAAGTGATACATAATCTGTCTCTCCAACTTTATTTTTATAATAAAGCATACTTGGGTATTTTTGAGCATAAAACGTTATTTTGGAAAGATACAAGAGATATTATTAATACTTAAATTTTTATGGGTTTAGTTGTATTAATGTATTTGGACTCCTAATGTCTGAAATAACCAAATTTTTTTAAATTCTTATTGTTGGGAGACTCACAAATAGAGAATTTTATGTTTACAAATCTTGTCAACCTATCATGAGGTGCTAAAGATAGAATGGCTGACTCAGTTGCCTGTGCAACTTTTCAACAATGCATTGATACATTATTTTCCTGCTTCCTCTGTATAGAAGTAAGGTTGTGAAGTTGCAGAAAAGAGAAAGGAAATAATGAATTCACTTCAAAATGTATTTAACCAAATATCTGTCCCAAAAAGTATTAGCAAATGTCATTTACTTACTGTTTAAATCTTAAAAAGTTTTCCCAAACAGTTTATTTCCAAGATAATACTTTTGAGAATAAAATGTATAGGGATTTGAATAAATGTGAAGGCTCAGTGCATTAAATAATGCCTCAAAGGCACCAAAGTGTGTAGTAACACACTAAGAAAAGAAATTATTTTCTCTTTAATTTGACCAAGATCAAACACAAGTTGAAATTCTTCATTTCTCTCCCTGTGTTTTCCATCTGTCTGTTACTTAAAATTCCTATCTTGTCTGTAGTCTGTCTATTATGTGTCTATTCTTAGTTTATTTATGTCTCTTTGTCTGTCCCTGTATCTGTGTCCATAACAAATAACTTTTCTCTCTACTTACCAAAGAACACAGAAAGCATCACTTGAAAATTGTAGTCTACACTCATCAAT
The DNA here is from genome assembly GCA_004026605.1 of Ondatra zibethicus. Classification (NCBI taxonomy): domain Eukaryota; kingdom Metazoa; phylum Chordata; class Mammalia; order Rodentia; family Cricetidae; genus Ondatra; species Ondatra zibethicus. The sequence continues at coordinate 9,459 of PVIU01013173.1, read as the reverse complement.
AAGGAAATTTCTCTTTTCAACAGATGGATACCTTTGCAGAAAACAACAATCAATATGCAATGGACACATATTAACACACTTTAATACCTAAGGTTTGGGGAACATTGCAGAGAGGACAATGACAAAATGGATATGGAAAACCAATGAGACAAAGAACTTAACTATGGGCAACTGAGGAATATCCTGGGAACAGAATAAGTGTGCTTCCCTTGTGGAGAGCACACTAATTGGTTGTCCAGTGCAAAACATCACTGAAATCATACATAAAAGCAATGGTATACATGGTGAGCAGATTATATTGAAGAATATAGATGTATCTACATAACTGATTGCAATAAAAGATAGTGAAAACAGAAGTCATGAATTTGAAGGAAAGTAGAGGAGTATACAGGAGGATTTGGAGGGATGATAGGGAAGGGAGAATTGTTAAAATAACATTATAGTGTCAAAAATAAAATTTTAAATTAAAGAAGAAAAGGGGAAATAACAAGGGAAAAGGTCACAAAAAGATCACTGTATGTTTATGTGCATGCACATATTTGTATGTGTGCATGTGTGTGTGTGTGCATATGTGTGTGTGTGTGCTTCTTTGGGTGTACATATCCTGATACTTATTGATTTGTGTCAGCTATGTATGCTAAAAATGAAATACAATTAATTATAAACTTAATATGGTTGTATTTTTGTCAACTGTATTAAATTTTAATAATATAGAACTGCTGTAGGTATCTTTATTTTTCAATAAAGATGAGTTGGTTTTATCATAGATAATCAAAAACTGACCAACTATGCAAATTGGTAGACATGTTTTATTACAGAGATAGAATCAAGTACAAAAACCACACTATTGCTGCACAATATGACAAAATCAACAACTTTTTATAGTAAATCTCAATATATTAAATATAAAAGAACCAAAACTTTAACAAAAATCATGTTAATGTCTATATGTGACAAACTCATAGCAAGCATTATACAGCATGGTGAAATCTGAATGTATTTCCTGTGATAACTAGAAAGGAAAGTGTCCATGCTTACCAGTTGTACTCAATATAGTCCATGGTCTCAATAATGACATGCATATTATAGGGCATCCAACTACTTTCTGATTGTGTTTGAAAAGAAAACAAATGACTAGCATAATATAAATTTAGAAAGAACCCATGGTTTAAAATTCACAAACTCCAGGGTGAACCTATGATTATTGTTTTGTTAAATGTACATAACATCAAAATATTCTCCAAATGTATATATTCACATTCCTATATTAGTATAACTCTCTATCTAATTACAACTGTTTATTAGTTTAGTATATGTTGGTTAATACAGAAACTCAAAATTGGACTTGCAGATAATAAGTATCTGTGAAGTGCTTAGCCACAGGTGGTATACATTTATCCTATTCATCCAAAGTCTCAGGAACCTGTAAAGAAAGTGAGACAAAAAGAATATAAGAAATAGGCAAAAGCTGAGGTAGCTAATGTCTGGATATGACAGGACCATTGCACTTGTGAACATTCAGCCTCTGTACTTTTCTACATAATATAGCATAAGATCAAGATAGGCAGCATGGCTGCATAGAGGTGGAGGGCTCATGATTTCTCACTCATAATTATAAGCTGTGGACAACTGATGGTATCTATCTAAGTGATACTCAGGCATTTTTAAAAGGCATGGTACTCAGGAAGTTGACTGTGCTGTATGAGATGGCTTCATGCACATGACTATACAAGAATCACACGTTGAATTAATTGGATGACCTAAGGTCATTTCTTTTGCTATGATAAGATGCCATGACCAAGGCAAAAGTTAGATAAAAGAGCTTACTTCCTTAACAATTCCAGAGTTTAGAGGAAGATAATATTGTACAAAAAATGACAGAAAATTACCATTTCAGAAAGATTAAAGTGTATTATTTCCATTTTAACATTAAGAATTTTCTATTAACTGTCTCTTCTTCAGTATTTTCTACATTGTGAATGTCCCTTCTATTCTTGTCAAGATACCATGACCTGAGCACTTTATATGAGAAAGAGTAAATACGAGCTTGTGGTTTTGGAGAGTTAGATCCCATGATAGTCATTGTGGTGGGGCATGGCAGACAGGCATGGCACTGAGCAATAGATGAAAGCTTGCATCTGGCACAATAATGTGGTAGTGATAAAGCTAATGAAGAACAACATGGGACTTTTGAAACCTCAAAGCTCACCCCTAGTAACAATCCTCCTCTAACAAAGCCATATCTCTGAATCTTTTCCAAACAGTTCATCTGACTGGGAATCAAGTATTTATTTATATGTGTCTATGGATCTTTTCTCATTCAACCCACCACACTGGGTTAAGCAGAATAAGAAATAATGTGAAGTAGGGAGTGAGTGGAGATGTGGGGAGTGAGTCTTGTAGGTTAATCAGTAGAGTATGAGGTGAGTATGATAAAAACAGGTTGCATGAAATTGTCAAACAATTAATGACAATTTCAAAATGCAGGGATAAACACAAATAAAATTGCACTTCATCTAAGTGACTCACATGCTGATGCCAAAATTTTGTCACCCTTTCCAACAAACAGTACAGAAAAAGCAAAAATATGTAAAATAGAACTCTTCACTCTATATAAAAACCTAACAAAAGTTAACAAATCAATTATATGTAAGATCTTAAACTCTGATACTACTAGAAAAACATGGGTGAACATTGTATGATAAAAGTACAGATAATAATTTCCCATACAGAACTCAAAAATGACAGGAATACAAATGCAAGAGTGCTAATGGGAATGCATCCAGATAAAATGCTTCCTTGCTGCAAAAGAAAAAAAAAATCAACATGAAGAAGATGTAACATGGAGTAGTAGAAAATCATTCGCTATTATTCACACAAGGCATTGTGATACAGAATATTTACTGAATTTAATGCAGCTACCAACTACAAAGTTATACCTAACTTTAAAATGGGCAAATTATGTACACTTCTTAGAAAAAAAAAGGTGGCCCATAATTACTTGGAAATATTTAATTTTATTCTTCATTATGTGTAGTTAAAATTAACCTTCAACAAAATATTAATTCACAAAATTTTGAAGAGCTAATCCAAAAATAAATGAGCAAACAAACAAGCAAAGGCTGATAACAATAAAAATAGTGGCAATAAGGCTGAGGGTAAAGGTTTTACTTAAAATCCATAGTAGCAATGTAAATGAGATTTTCCTTCTTGGCAAACAGTGGGAAGGCTCCTAAGAAATCTAAAATCAGAATTAATATGACCCAGAAATCTTCTTGGTGTTCATAGCCAGAGGAATTGAAGAGAGTATCAAAAGAAGAAACATTCATGATCACTTTTCAGCACCATTCACAACAGCCAAGATATGGAATATACTTTAATCAAGTTATGAATATGCCAAGAAATAGAGCAAATGTTCCCAATGTTTTATTAGTCACTCAGAAGCAAGTAGGGAACTGGATGATATCATACTGAATTAAGACAGACACAGAAACACAAGTGTTAAATGGCTTCCTTTATACAGAGAGGAGAGAGAGAGAGAGAGAATAGAGACTGAATATAAGGAAGTTACTGTAAGAAGATAAGAATGTGAACAATACAGTGGAAAGTAGAGAAGAGTATAGAAAAGAGAGGTTTTGGCAAGATCAATATAAAGCATAAGAATGGAAATCCAACTAGTATTCAATTTAGTATATGATAATTAAAATAAAATTAAAACATTATATAAACAAAAGAATAGAAATAAAATGTTTTTTCAATTGTTATAATTTAGAAAATCTGGCATCTTTGACTAAAATATGGACTATTTGACATGGTAGGAATAAATGTTTCCTCCAAAACTGTCTAAAATAATTCATATTTATATTCTATACACAACATCGCAGAAGTAAGTTTTGCTATTCCAGCCACCATTTGGAATTTTATTTCAATATAAATTCTATTTCATCAGAATGTTTCAGATTTTGCCCACTTTTCATCAGTTCCTCTTAGTTTTGATGATTCATAAAATCTCAAGCTCATGAAAGGAATATGCTGCAAGGAGGGGGTCTGCTTGTTCATCTGGGCCACTCAGCTATCTTAGCCCTGAAATAATGACACAGGAACTGTATTAATTAAAACACTGCTTGGCCCATTGGCTCTAGCTTCTTATTGGCTAACTCTTATACTAATTTAACCCATTTCTATTAATCTATATATTGGTGCGGGACAATCATCTATATTCTGTCAGTTATATTTTAAATAAATGCTGAATGCCTGATAGCTAGGCAGGAAGTATAGGCAGGAAAACCAGACAGGAAATAGAGGTGGGACAATGAGAACAGACTGTGGAAGAATGTGGCCATTCCACTCTTGTGCTTTACCAACCATGATAGACTGTACCTTCATGTCATGACCTGAAAACAGCAATAACAACAATAATAATGGCATTGAAAACAACAAATTCTACCATTTCTTTTCTCATTTTCCTAAGTCATTTTACCACAGCAATGAGTTTAAAGGAAACTTGTAAAATCCCTTTCTTAATAAATTGTTTGTAATCATCCTGTGCCTTTTTGCTGATGATAATAGCCATAATAACTAGACTAAAGATATCTCAAAGTTTGTATATAAAACATGAAACACAGCTTCAAATATTGTTTAACTGTGAGAACTTTAGATAATAAGGATTTGACCTAACATACTAACATAAAATTTGAAAGATATTTATTGCCACACTAGTTGTAAGACACCATGCAAAATTAGATTTGTAAACATAAATATAGAACATAGTTTGTATTGAAGATTGATAGTCATTAGATGGAGATAGCAATGAAAGCAAGTTATTGAAATAAAAGTTAATTCATATTTAAAATTATTTACCCAAAATGAAATGAAAACTTTGATATGAGTCAAAAAAAACATTGACATGATGACCTAGTTGAATGCACAAACTAGAAAGTGAAAGAAAATATATTTATTATGTATATGCCATTTAGAAAAGTACTAGAAAGCTATAAGAACTAAAGAATTATTATTTGTATTGAAATGTAGTGAACATTGACTTAACAAAGACAAATTAAGAGAATGTGAGAATTGTCTATGACATTCAATGAATAATATTTTGACACTAAGTAGTGGCACTAGTAGAAGAGTGAATAAACAATGGTGATAATGGCAGGAGGGACATGGTCATGTTGGTATTTTAGAGTCATTTTCAAGACACCATTGTTTTAGGTACCATTACTGAAAGGCAGACTTGTAGACAAACACATCAGAGTGGGCTTCTTTGTCCTCAGCTGGACAACAGCAATAATTTGATTTGTCATGAGTAATTACCATCTGTTGTTATTCAGAGATGCCAAGGTAACAAAATTAGTAGCATTTAATAACCCATGAACATTGGCAAGAGGAGGCAAGGATGACTAGTGTTCTACTGAATGATTTGGTTGAATAAATTCTTACTAATAGACAGCTGTATTGCTTTCTGTGAGTAAAGAAAGGGGACTTTTTCATAAAATTCAATTTGACAGTTAAATCTTTACATCTAAGGGCAACAATGGTTGGCAATATTTTAAAAGGAGAAATAATGAATGCAATTGCCAGTAGTTCCTACTGTCAGGCTCACAGTGAACATGCCATTATCAGTTCATTGAGTTGATAATGATAAGTGAAAGCTGAGTTCACTCCAGTGCTGCTGCTGTTCAACTGGTCATGAGTTTCACTGCAATGATTAATAGTATTTTATATGACCCATCTAGATGCATACATTCCACTAAAATGTAGTCCCCCTTGACCAACATATTGTAGCAAACCAGCAACAAGTTTCTTCTTAGAATCCCACCTATCAAAACTTACTTTTATAATCAAGAATAACAACGGAATTAGGCTATCATTAATCTAAATGTCTTAAAATTCTGTTGTATTCTGTTTTGCACATTATTTTAAGTAACTAATATATTAACAATACTCATATAAAAATAATTATTTTATTTGGTAAAATATGACTGTTAGATTGAAAAGTTTTAATTTATCAGTTACATTCTATTTCACTATAATATTATATATCAGCAAATGAAAATCACTAATGTGACTAACTAGATCAAGACTGACAATTGACTTTTTCAAAAGTCCTTAGTCAATGTCTGTTGCCATACTTGCTTTCTGCCCTGACATCCTCCATCACTTTGGTACCTCCACTTGCTAGTATTCTTAATTTCCATAGATAATCCATTTTCATCATGTATATCTAAAGATTCAATGCTAACATTCACATATGAGAGAAAACTTGTTTCTGGGACTGTGTTATCTCAATCCAAAAGATTGTTTCTAGGTTTACTCATTTCACTGTGAATTTCACAATTTTTTTCTTAATAGCAGAGAGTAATATTCCATTGTATAAATGTACCAGCAGTCAGAGTTTTCCCATCCTGGAAGCTGCTTCCAAATTCCCACACAGAGACTTACATTAATTGTAAATGCTCAGCCAGTAGTTGAGGCTTATTACTGACTAGTTCCAACATATTAGATTATCCCATATTCCTTATTTATGCTCTGCAATGTGGTGGCACCTTTATTAACATGGCACATTCATCTCCTGTTTCCTCTACATCTGGCTGGTGACTCCCAACTCTGCTCTTCTCCTTCCCAGTATGCTAAATTTGACTTTCCCACCTAACTTTATCTTGTTTAGCTATTTGCCAGTCTGCTCCTTTATTAAACTAATCACTGGTGAGGGAGGTCTTTTTGTCTATTTGTTGCTATTATTGGTTAATGAATAAAGAAACTGCCTTGGCATGATAGGGTAGAACTTAGGTATGTAGGAAAGACTAAACTGAATGCTAGGAGAGAGAAGGGCAGAATCAGAGAGAAGTCATGGGGCTACAGCCAGAGTCAGACATCCTGAAACTTTGCCCATAAGCCACCTCCATGTAGAGATCCACAGATCAATAGAAATGGGTTAACTTGATATGGAAGACTTAGACAATAAGAATCTAGTGCTATTGGGACAAACAGTGATTTAATTAATACAGTTTCTGTGTGATTATTTTAGGGCTAAGCAGCCAGGAACAAATTTGTTGGACTCCTGCCAACAAATTGTCACCAACGTGGCTAACTAAAATCCACTTAAAACCTGAGAAAGCTTAAAAGTAATTTTAGACACAAAAGGATACAAATCTCCCCAGTATACAGAATGATTATTAAACAGCGTACAACATATACCATATTTTTATTACCCATTCCTTTGTTGATGGATATTTTCTACTTTTTGTTTACTATGATCAGAATTCCATGAGCAAGGAAGATCAAGATCTGTAGTAAGATGTAGTATCCATGGGTGTTTGCAATGGAGAAACAGAACTGGATTATGTTTTATATGTTTTTTCTGTTTTTTAAAGAAATTCCACATTGATTTCAGTATTTCTTATACCATCAGTGTTTCTCTTTCCTCCCAACCATGCTAGTCTCTGCTGTGATTTATATTTTATTCTTTATCCATGCTTTTATGTGGGTATGAATAAATTTCTAAGTAGGTTAATTTTTATTTATTTGATGGATATAGATGTTGAAAATTTTTAAATTGTTTCTTGGTCAGTTGTATTTTGTCTTTTGAGAACTCTTATTCTAGTTTGATGCTCCATTTTTTAAATGAGGTTGTTTGTTTTCATGAAGTTTTTACCCCCTCCTACCATCTCATGTCACTTGTCAGGTCATTATCTGATAAACATTTTATTCTCATTTTGTAATGGTTCATTTTCACTCAAATAATGATGTCTGTTTCTGTACAGAAATGTTCTAGTTTCATGAAGTCTCAGTTATTAGTTGGTGCTCTTGAAACCTCTAGTAACCAAGTTCTACTCAAAGTTTTTTTTTCCTAAACCTATACATTTAATGGTTTACTACAGTTGTGATGATCTATTTTTTTTGAAAATATCTATTTCTTCAAACAGACAGAATTTTTACTAGACATTGCAGCCAAGTCAATAATATACCTTAGAGCACAATACCTATGAATTCAACCCACCATGCTTTTGTGTACTAAGGCTGGGTAAATTTAACCTATCTTTAAGAGAACAATGCACTGCCCTGATGAGGTCACCCCTCCCAGCAATGAGCAAGGGACAGGTTCAGTTCTGCTTTCATGCCTTAGGTGTCTGATTTCCTACATCTATGCCTTCAGGGCCAGCTCTGCTGTGTTGCTCAGACTAGGAATAGGGACCACTCTCCCAAGTGCTGCAGATGAGGCAAGGCAGTGACAATTCCTCTGCTCTTCTGACCTCAGGGCTAGAATTCCCACCTACCTCAGGTGTTGATAGGCTGGAGAGTGGGTGAAATTTCTCCCCTGCCCATTGTGCCACATGACAAAGAGTAATGGAGACATTTTTATCATGCTTACAAATTCAGGACTGGATCACCCACACCTCCTCCAATGAAGTTGGCTCTATCATGCTTCCCATGTGAGGTACAGGGCCTGATCTCCCAAGTGTCAGAGCTTGTGGGTGCAGTCGTAGCTCTTCTGCCCTTTTGACCTCAAGGACAGCTCTGCCACCTGTCTCAGGCTCCCCCATGCTTAAAACATCAGGACTGACTCACCCACAGTGTGGTGGTGAGGACAAAGGAAAGCTGCCAAGCTGAAACTACCCAGGTCCAGAACCAGGGTTAAGTGTTGACCCACCTCAACATTCACCCCATCTGTGACATTGGCATATTTTGTTGCCCATTTTGAGGTTTATTTAATTTATTGATTGGCACACCTAGTTATCTGTACACACACACACATATACATATATACATTTACATACAAGTATAAACTCATGCACAAACACAAACATCATGTACTTTGGAAAGGACTTTAAACAATTATGCTATAATACAGAGGGATCAGCCTTTTTCTCTGAAATATTAAAGAATATCAAATAAAAATTTAGTGTCAGATATCACAAACCTAAACATTTTGTACCATTGCCTTTGATTACGGTTTCCTTTAAAATTTCATGGTAGAACCCTAGTTTTGAAGAAACCACATCATATGTAATCATTAATGGAGAAATCAAGCTGGTTCCACCCTAAAATATTCATCTTCAATTGTTGTATGTACATTGCTGGAACATTTTGCATGTTTCCAGTGAGAGGGGGTAAGTAATCAGACTCTTATACAGTGGTAAACCCTTTCAAACATAAAAACAACTAGTCATGGATAATGTGTCCAATAATGCAATTGTACAATTAATTATATGAGAGCAACCAACCACTCTCTTGCATTTAAAATCTTTCCCACAATATGAAACATGTACCTTTAGGGGGCCTAAGACTCATGGATTTACATCATAGGTACTAGGGGAGAGCCTAGTGTATTATTGTGATAAGTGGGCATATTAATAAACTACCTTCTAAGTTTATATCTTTAATAGATGAGCACATTTTCAACTCTAATCAGAGAATTTCATTTTAGTAAAACATGCTGCTTCATACACTACAATT
>PVIU01013172.1:0-56072 GCA_004026605.1 Ondatra zibethicus | reverse complement strand
TTCTTGCTTAATAACTGTTTTGTTATATGTAATTTTACTATGTTAAAGTTAAAGCCTTCCTTTTTGTTTAAACAGAAAAAGGGGAAATGGTGTAGGAGGTTCTTCTGTCTATGTGTTACTTTCATTGGTTGAATAAAGAAACTGCATCGGCCTTTTGATAGGGCAGAACTTAGATAGGTAGGGAAGACAGAACTGGATGCTGAGAAGAGGACAGTGTGACAGACACCATGAATCTCCTGCCTGAGATGGACATAAGTTAGAATCTTGCTGGTAAGCCACAATCACATGGTGATACACAGATTTAATAGAAATGGGTTAATCAAGATGTGAGAGTTAGCCAATCAGATGCTAGAGCTAATGGGCCAGGCAGTGTTTAAATGAATGCAGTTTCTGTGTGATTATTTCAAGGGTTAAGCTAGCAGGGTAGCCAGAACAGGGGCCCTGCTCCCTTTCAACACCTCTGTGAAGCAGGAAACCTGAAGGACCATCCTTTCTTTTGGAATGTTTTGCAGTCACTTTTCTGTGGGTCCTGCATGTCAAATTCATACAACATGCCATCAAGCAGTCCAGGCAATAGCAGTTTCTTGTTCAAATGGCTAGCCTTGTCACATTAAAGGCAAATTCCATAATGAGTTTCTTCAATACTCATCAACCTCTCTGAAGTAATTGATGTTGTCAAAAGCAGACATGTCTCACTAACAAAAAAAGTCTAAGTTCTTAAAACATTTTAAATACTATATTCTGTAAGTCTTTGAAGTATTGAAGACTATCTAGCTAACTAAAATATAGCTCTGTATATCTAGAAAACCTACCTAACATGACAACAGTTTGGTTCTTATAGATGATTATCTATTAATCTGTATTTCTTAATTATAAGTTACATTTTTAAATGAGCTATATTAACAATACCTTAATCAAGAAAAAAATACATGTATACAGTGTAACAAAATCAGCCTTGAATATGAATCAGTAGACCAAAGTCCATACTATATGCAAAGTATTCATCTCTATATCATATCTCTGCACCCTGTTTCTTTTTTTGTAGAAAGAGGTAGACTGTGACCATTTAACCATTTATAATCAATCCCCATTTAAATGAAAATAAAAATTTATAAGCAAACATTTTGGGAATATGGGCATTGCATTCTCTAAACTGCTTCCTGCTGTTTGTTGAGTGAAATATTATTTTTAGGGTTTCATTCTCATCTTCTGTGGAAACCAAATCAGAACCTCTTTTCCAAAGTAACATATTCTTAGACTCAAATTTTGAAGTAAAAATACCTTTAAAACATAAATGCTGGTTTAAATTAACAGCCCCCAGAGTCAAATGTCTCTCTGTAGTCAAAAAAATTCAAAGAAAGCACAATAATATACATAATCCAGACTCTGTGCATATTCTATATTTACATGGCTTATTTTTCTTTTCTCATTTAATTTATGACTGTCTGTATTACTTTTACTATCTCTTTAAAGACTTTTATTTATTTTTTAAATCTATTTCTTTTTTGTTTGTTTGTTTTTCGAGACAAGGTTTCTCCATAGCTTTGGAGTCTGTCCCAGAACTAACTCAGTAGACCAGGCTAGTCTCAAACTCACAGAGATCCACCTACCTCTGCTTTCTGAGTGCTGGGATTAAAGGTATGCACCACCACTACCCAGCTATAAATCTATTTCTTTTTATGACATTCTATATTCTTTTTCTTATCTCTCCCAAGCCAATGTACATTCCCAAAAAGTAGTTTATGGGTGTTTGTCTTTGTTTAGAGCATTGGTTACAAGTTGTTATGGATAATGGTCAGGAAAAAAAGCTAAACAAAAGAGATTAGATTCAGGGTTCCTATTTCAAAAAGAAAAAAAAGAGGATATAGATATGATAAGATTAAAAGGTAGATTATTGAATCTAGTTTTAAAAAACAACTACTAGTTTTAAATGCTTTACATTAGGTTGGACATTTGTATACTGTATACAACTTTTGCATATTGATACAAATTTGAGATTAATTTTGTTAAAACATACTGTACATATGTTTCTAATCTTGTTAAGTTGTACGTATACATCTCATTTAACAATATAATGCAAATTTCTAGTCTTTGAAAGTTATTATTACCAACTGTTTAGGATAATAAGGAAATGCAGGTCAGTAATTAGTCACCTATTATAATCAAACTTGTAGTCATAGTCACATTAGGTATGTTTTCAAGTTCAAGAAAGATATATTTTAGATAGACAGGCCATGTTCAAACACTTCAGATATATAGAGAATATGGCATTTAAGATGTTTCAATAAAATAGGCTCTTTTTATGACAATGAGACATGTCTGCACCTGGCAGCACCATACTACTTTAGAGAAGAAAACATGCATTAAAAAAACTAAACATGGAGTTTACATTTTTGTAACAAAAGTAAACCACTGGGCAAGGAAATGCCCTTGCCTTGACGGCTGACAGTATGCTGTCCTAATTGGAAAAGAAGGACACAAAAGAAAGTGACTGCCAAACATTGTCAAGACAATGAGGGTCAGCCCTTCAGAATATCCTGCTTAACAGAAAGTTTGTCAGATATGCTAGGCCTGTAGGGTGAAGATAGATGCCCAAACAATGTAAAGGAACTTTAGGTGACTATCCAGGCAGTCAACTATTTCTGTCATTTTCCACATATTTTGGAAGTTGCTTGCTCACACTGACTACCTGCTTATTCAGTTAATATTATTTCCTTCTTGGAACTCTGAGGGAATTGAATACTAGATAGTTATAGTTTTCCTTGTTTACCTGGCACAGAAAGAAATTTATGATAGAAAGTAAATTAGGTACAAGACTTTGGACTCACCAAGACAGAATAGATATGAAGCAATTTCTCCATGCTTGTCAAGTGAAAATAAACTAGACATTGTTGATGTGTTTATTACCTATATATAAAGTATATAGTCATTGTACTTATTGTATATAGTTTTTCTTATATTAGTTATAACCTTCTTTTTTATCTTAGACAAAAAGGGAAAAATTAGTGATATTTCACTTGTATTTTAATAAATAAAGATTGCCTGAAGATCAGAAAGTGAAACAGCCACACTGATTAACTATATATACCAGGCAGTGGTAACACACCACTTTAATCTCAGTAGCCACACTAGTTTGCCATAGAAACCAAGTAACCAGGTAACAGTGGTACATGCCTTTAATCCCAGCACTAGAGAGGAAGATGGGAGGAGACAGGTTTCAGACTCAGTATCATTCTAAGGTTTCCTGGAGGCAGGATTGCCAGTTTTGGACTGAGGTAGAGTTAAGAGCTAGTGGTCTATTGCTTTGCTTTTTTGGTCTTTAGGTTGAACCACAATATCTGTCTCTGGGTTTTAATCAATCATGCTGTGCATGCTTTGAGGTTTTATATGCTCAAGCACACAGTCTTCTTCTGCTGCCTGAGGATCAAGATGTAGAATTCTCAGCTCCTTTTTAAGTACCATGTCTGCCTGCACACTGTCATGATTCCTGCCTTGATGATAATGGACTAAACTTCCATTGAAGTTGTAAGCAGGCCCAATTAAATATTTTTCTTTATAAGAGTTGCTATGGTCATGGTGTCTTTTCACACCAATCCAAACCCTAACTATGGCAGAAGTTGATACTGGGAGTGGGATATTGTTCTGAAAGGCCAGACCATGTTTTTATTTGGATGGATATAGACTTTGGAACTGTGGATTAGAAAAGCAATTGAACCTTTTAAGTGGAGTTTAATAGGCCATACTAGTATAAACATGGAAAACAGTAATACTATGGTGATTTTACCTGTGGGGGGGTCTGGTTTGAGAGGTGTCCAAGAAGAATGTTAATATGTAGGCTAGAGGCTAATCTCATGATATTTGGTAAAATTTGTGGCTGAGTTTGACCTAGTCCAAAAAGTCAGCCTGAGGCTAAAGTGAAGAGTTTTGGATTAATTTCATTAGTAGAGAAAATCTCAGAAAGCCTAGTATTGACTCTGTTGAGCAAGGAAAAATACAAAATGAACAGTTCAAGGAGAAAAGGGGCACCAGGAAAAGGAATGGAGCAAAACCTTCTGCATTTTGACATCAGACAATAAAGATGCAGCTTGGTGTTTGTCCAGATGGTTTTCAGTTTTGCTTTGGTCCAGTATTTCCTCACTATGCTCCCTTTCCTCCATTTTAGAATGATAATGTATATCCTATGTTATTATATGTTGGAAGCATGTGATCTGCTTTCTGATTTTGTTCTTATAGGGGATGACACTTAAGAGACTGCATGAGTCTCAAAAGAGACTTTGAACTTAGGACTTTTAAACAAGTTTGAGACTGTTGTATACTCTGTGGTTTTACAGTGATGGACTGAATTCATTTCTGTATTATGGTATTTGCCTATGTTGCATATATGGATTCTGCTATAAGCCTATGGGAAAAAGAGAGTGAAATGTGGTGGATTGACTAGGAATGGACCCATAGACTCATCTGTTTGAACCTTTGGCCCATAGGGAGTGGCACTATTAGGATGTGTGACGTTGTTGGAGTAGATGTAGCCTTCTTGGAGGGAGTACGTCACTTTGGAGGCAAGCTTTGTGGTCTTGTATGCTCAAGCTACTCCCAGTTCATCATACAGTTTCCTTCTATTGCCTGATGATCAAGATGTAGAACTCTCAGTTCCTTCTCTAGCACCATATCTGCCTGCATGTCACCATGTTTCCTCCATGACGATTATGAACTAAACCTCTGAAGCTGTAGATGAGCCCCAGTTAAATGTTTTCCTTTATAACAGTTATTGTTGCCATAATGCATCTTCATAGCAATAGAAACCCTAACTAAGACACCACAATATTTTCCAAAGTCTTAATTTTCTTAGAATTTTCTAAATCAGTTTTATTCCTTGGAAATAAGGAATCATAACTCATATTGAAATGGGGTCAGGAGCTATAGAGATGGCTCAGTGAAGAAATTACTTGCCTCACAAAATTGACATCCCATTCTAAGCACCTATGTAAGTGCCTAGCATACTATTGCTTCATCTGTAATCTTAGTGCTTGAGAGGAAGAGACAGGGGGTCTATAAGCCAGCTAGAAAGCTAGAGTAGCTGAATCTTGGTTCAAGTAAATGACACTACCTTAATACGTAAGGTGGAGAGAAGTCATAGGAAGACATCTGGCAGGTTCTGCTACCTCATGCATACATGTGCCCACACACTCATACAAACACGCGTGCACACTATACATTCTTATAGATGCAAAGAAATGAGGACCAAAAATGAGGACCAAGCACTAACGTCTCTCTGTGCCCACAGGTGTTGTGATTCTGAGAAAAGGTACTCTTTCCTGATTCTTGCAAGAGCTTAGACTGTCAGCCATGAATAAAGGTACATGTCACCAGCAACTTGCCTTGATAACTATAATGAGTTAATCCTACTGACTGTTTTATGCATATTAGTACATTTAAACCTCATGCCAATGAATTGCTTTTTCTGAACTACAGTTGTTTTAGTTAATTTTTTGTTTTGAGTTTTGAAGAGGAAGAGCTTTTCACACTGAGAACTTGGAGTCACAATAATAAGTAGAGGAAGAAAGAAATACGCATCAGAGTTTGTTTTTAGAGCTCAGGTAGTCTCCAAGTATAAAACTCTTTAATTCACTTCTGGCACTTTGTACAAAGACAACTCTCTAGGTGCTTGTATTTGCCGTTTCAGCTAGACAACACAACCTGTTTTCCAAAGAGTACAGTCTCACAAAAATAGGGCAGGTTCTCTTACCCCACATCCTCCATGACTTTTAAAACATTACCAATATAGCAGTTAATGGAAAGTGTTGTTATATTGTGTTCATAATTTCTATCCCTCTACTTGCCACTGCAATTGAACCTCCTTTATGTCTGTTAGACATTTGTACTTACTCTGCTACAAAATTCTTACTCTGACTTGGAGCTCGAGAGAGGACTCAGTAAGTAAGAGCAACTGCACAAGTGTGGGGATTTAACTTTCAATCTCAGCAAAAGCCAGGCATAGCTCTAACACCAATAACCATAGTGCTATAGGATAAGCACAAGATTGTTTCTGAAAAAATAAAACAAAACAATGTATGGAAAAAAAATCAATAAAATGGTTTTTAAATTAAAAAAAAAAAAAAAAAAGATTGTTTCTGGACTTGCACACAACCAGCCTAGATGAAAAACAAAAATTCACAAGTTCAGTGAGAAACACTGTTTCAAGAGAAAAAGGCAGAGTATGTCTTCCACATATCAAGTGCAGATCTATACACACATCACACACACAAAATATTAAAAGTACTTCCTACATCTGAACTACTTTCTTTAATGCTTGTTTAATTAGGAGTGTGTACTGTTTGTTCATGTAGAGAACCAAAATTCAATCCCTAGCCTCCTTGTTGGGCAGCTCACAATGACCTAAGGTCTAGATGCAGAGCATCCAATGCCCTTTGAGGGCACATTATTAACTTGGGCAAGCCTACATATAGATATATTTCTACACATGTGCTACTGCAAGTATGTTTCTCAAGCACATGCGTGCACACACACACACACACACACATACACACCACAATTTTAAAAATAAAGTTTTACAATTCAAAAGTAGGTAAAATTTCAGAGTATGTTGATGAATATACATGAAAAGTTTTCTTCCTTGGCTTCTGAAATAATCTTTGTATTCTTACCAAATCTATTATCTGATGCTGCAATTATATGATTTCATATTGACAAGATTTAAATATGAAACATTTGCTTAGAGAGAAAACAAAAAGGGAATGTTTATTTCTTTCAAAACTAAAAAAAGACAAATTCTGAGACTGAGTTTTCTCTCATGAAACGCCTATTTCACCTGATATATTTCATGATTTCAAATGAGCAATACACTGAGGAGACATAATTTTTCTTCCCTCATTTGACCTAGTGAACCCCAGGAAGGGTCATTCCCATGGTGACAGTCAATGAGAAACTCTGACAGCAATTAAAGTGGTTCATCTTGCTGATAGTCAGTACCCATTTACTCTAGGCATGCAACTGACGTCTTTATATTACAATCTCATCTTTTGGATGGCAGACTAAGGAAGCAGGTCCTACTGCTTGATTTTCCTTTTGGCATGGAGAATTTCAGTCTACTATTGACCCAGTCATGTGATGTTAATTTTATAAAACTCAAATCAGAAATGTGAGGCACAAGACAATGTTGACAGCCATTTGCAAGTTAGTGGGCAGTGTTGTAGGAGGCCACTTGTTTGTTCCCAGCTGCCCAGACAAGAAATAATCACTCAGAAACTATATTAAATAAATCACTACTTGGCCTATTAGCTCTAGCTTCTCATTGACTACCTCTTACGTCTTAATTTAACACAATTCTATTAATCTGTGTATCATCACATGGCTGTGACTTACCAGCAAGTTTCTGGCCGGTGCCTGTCTCTGGCAGGGCTACATGGCTTCTCCTGACTCCACCTTTTTTTCTCTCAGCATTCAGTTTAGTTTTCCCCACCTACCTCTATTCTGCTTTGCTATAGGCCAAAGCAGTTTCTTTGTTCATTAACCAATAAAAGCAACACATAGACAGAAGTACTTCCCACACCATTTCCCCTTTTCTGTTTAATAAAAAGGAAGGTTTTAACTTTAACATAGCAAAATTCCATATAAAAAATAGGTATCAAGCAAGAATTAGAGTTACAACATTTATATCTACTTTATCACTTATAACTAAGGAAAACTACAAATATTACTATGAATTCTTCAACTCCATCAAAGACCACAGAAGGATATAATAATACCTAAGCAAACAGAAAGTGCATTGTAAGCAACTTCCAAAACTCTAGAAATTACAGAGACATCTTGCTAACTGGACAGTCACCCAAAGTTCTTCTATAGCATGGGGCATCCATCTTCAGCCTACAGGAGGCCCAAAATATCTGGGCGACTTTCTGACTATATTAGCAGTTTGTCAGTCGCTTGCTTCTGTATCCCGCAGAATGTCTGGCAGACGCTCATGAAGTAGGAACACCAAAGGACCATCTCACCTTTAGGCAAGTTCAGGAGTCACCTCTTTGTGGGTCCTGCATGTCCAGTTCTTACAGTATAACATCAAGCAGTCCAGGCAAGAGCAGTTTCTTGCCCAAATGGCTGTGGCCTACTGGCAATGTTTCATCCAGCATCCGTCTCTGTCAGAGCTACATGACTTCTCTTGACTCTACCTTCTTTTTCCCAGCATTCAGTTTAGTTTTCCCTGCTACCTCTAATCTGCCTTGCTATAGACCAAAGCAGTTTCTTTATTCATTAACCAATAAAATCAACACATAGCCAGAAGACTTACCACATCAGGGCAGCAAACCCATCAACGTAGAAACAGAGTGCTCTCAATGTATTGTAGTAATGTAGACTAGATTTTTACAGAGAGAAAGAAGCAGGAAAGGGGCAGCAGCTCCTATTTGCTGCAAGCTAGTAGATGCTAAGTGTTGCATTAATGATCTTGCTTCATGCTAAGCAAAACTTCCACTGTAAAATGAGAAATGGGAAGTCTTAGAAAACTGAAGGCAGTTTTTTAAAACTATAAGATAGAACCATGGAACATTAACAAATTTAAATCCTTGTAGAAGCTGTTCTAGTCTGCTTTCTGTTGCTGATCAACATCAACTTGGAGAGAAAAGGGTTTTTGTTTACAGGTCACATACCATCATAGAGGGACTCCACTGTGGAAATTTGAAAGAAACACGTAGGAACACTAGTTACTTACTTACTTGCTCTCAGGCTTATATTCAACTACCTTTCTTATACAATTCAGAATGATTTGCCTAGGGGCAACACTGCTCACAGTGGGCTAGGCTCTCTTCTATCAATTATAATCAAAGAAAATGCTCCCATGAACATGCCCACAATCTGTAGAGGCAATATCTCAACTGAGGTCTCCTCTTTTTAGGTGTCTGTGGTTCATATCAAGATGACAAAAAATGAACCAGTACAGAAGCAAGCACATAAAATGAATCAGATATAGCACTAGCATATAACTTCTTAAAAAAAATTCTTAGGGGCTATAGACATGACTCATTAGTTAAGGACACTGTATGCTAACAGCAACAATTAATAAGTGGGACCTCCTGAAACTGAGACGCTTCCGTAAAGCAAATGCATTGTCAACAAGACAAAATAGCAACCTACAGATTGGGAAAAGACCTTCACCAACCACACATTGGACAGGGGACTGATCTACAAAATATATGAAGAACTCAAGAAACTTGACATCAAAAGAACAAAGAATCCAGTTTTTAAAAAATGGGATAGAGACCTAAACAGAGAACTTATAATAGTCAAATCTCAAATGGCTAAAAGACATTTAAGAAAATGATCAACATCCTTAGCCATCAGAGAAATGCAAATCAAAACAACTCTGGAATTCCGTCTTACATTGTCATCTTACGTGGTCAGAATGGCCAAGATCTAAGACACTGATGACAGCTTATGCTGGAGAGGATGTAAGGTAAAGGGAACACTCTTCCATTGCTGGTGGGAATGCAAACTTGTACACCTTCTTTGGCAATCAATATGGTGATTTCTCAGAAAATTAGGAAACAACCTACCTCAAGACCCAGTAATACTGCTGTTGGGTATATACCCAAAGAATGTTCAATCATACCACAAGGACATATGCTCCACTATGTTCATAGCAGCATTATTTGTAATAGACAGAACATGGAAGCAACCTAAATGCCCTCATCTGAAGAATGGATAAAAAATATGCGGTACATTTACACACTGGAGTACTACACAACAGAAAAAAAAAGACATCTTGAAATTTGCAGGCAAATGGATGGATCTAGAAGAAAACATTGAGAGAGGTAACTCAGACCCAGAAAGACAAATATCATATGTACTCACTCATAAGTGGCTTCTTGACATAAAGCTAAGAAAAACACCAACCTACAGTCCACAACTCTGAACAACCTAGACAACAAAGAGGACCCTAAGAGAGTATACATGGATCTACATAGGAAGGAGAAGACAAGATCTCCTGAGTAAATTGGGAGATTGGGGTTTATAGGAAAGGGCAAAATGGCAGGAAAAGTGAAGAAAAAATGTGTAGCTCCATAAAAATTTAAAAAAGGATACTGTGTATTCTTCCAGAAGGCCTAGGTTCAATTCCCAGTACCCACATGATGGCTCACAACCCTCTGTAACCCTACTAACAGGGAACTCAACTCCCTCTACTGGTCTCCACAGGCACTAGCCATGCAGGCAGGGCACTTATAAACACATTCTGTTGCTGTGAAAAATAAATATTTTAACCTCTACAATTAATTGTGCATTTTCTCTCTTTCTTTAAATTTCCTACCCTCTAGATCATTTCTTCATCCACTCATTTTTATTCAGTCTTATAATAGCAACAATGTCAAAAATGATTAGTTGTTTTAAAATGTGGCAACAATAGAGAAGGATGGCAACCTGGAAGGTGCGTGATGGTTAGCTAGAACATCCATATTTCTCCAACAAACAGCTCCCACTGGGATGTGACCAAGTGAAAAATCTTCCAGACATGTGAAAACACAAATAAAATACATGCGTAGACCCTCTACTTGTTAAGGTGTGGTAAGTTAATGTGAAGACACTCAATAGTGCATACCTGTGTGCCAAAAGTACCTTGCCACATAATAATTGGTGCTTTTGGCATAGGGTCTGTAATATTCAGCATACTTGCTTGTAAAACGAAGATGAAAATAGTATCTGTAACAGAGACATTGAGAAAAGTACACGAGGTAATGATCTTAAAGCACTTGGCAAACTTCAAGTAATCAATAAATACTTGCTAATATTTATGCTAAGTAAATGAGTCAGAACCTAAGTAAGCCTTACATTACCCCAACGTCTGTGCTTTTTCCTACTACAGCACCATTTCTTGAACAAACTGCAGGTTCTTCAGCATTGTAAGGCTCTCTTCTAGTTTGATTCCACCATGCTGTGTTCATCCTTAAGCCAGGATTACTCTTAGGTAGAACACAGCTAGCAGTCTTAAACAGTACTTTTTCCTTTTCCTTATTAATATCTCCTTTTCTTGGATACCAAAGAAAATCCTAAGCCTTTTTGCCCTAACATTCAAGGCATTTCTGCACTTTCTGAAGACAAACACCCCACCCAATCATGCAGGTGTTGCAGAATTCACAGCTGAAGCTGCTGGTTTCTTGACCTATAGCTCAAGAAGGATGATTTTTCTCTGTTCCTATTATCCAGAATCTTCGGAGAAGATGATAAGATCTCCATTTCATTTGCCGAGCTGTTTTGCTCTTAAATTCCATTAAAATTGTCTTCAAGGGCACCAGTGGAATAGCTTAGTGGGTAAAATATTAACCCTGCAGTTTAATAGTAGAAGGAAAGAATCCACTGTACAAAAGTTTCCTCAGACCTTTCCATGCACATTGTAGCATGGACACACAATAGTAATAACTAGAAATAAAAAGTTTTAAATTGATCTGCATCCTTCTAAAACTATTTTCAAATTATTTTATCCATGAGAACTCTGCTTTCAAAACTGAAATGTAACAGTAATTCCTGGACCAAAGAATGTGGGCATTGAAATGAAAGACGGTTGTTGACTTTCCTGGGGATTTGTGTTTCATTTTCTAGATTTTGAAATGAAAGTCAGTGACTGGAAAATTGACCGAGGAGTATGCTGTGAAAGAAAACATGAACAAACGTCCATCACCACCAGTGACTCAGCAACGGTTCTCCACAGAAAGAGAAACGAAAGGATCCACAGAAAGTTGTGAGAAAAGGGACCCAGGAGGGGCAGTGGCGCCCTTTAGTATGGAAGCTGGGCGGTCCCACAACAGGCAAAACGGGAAACAGGAAGTTCAATGAGTGGTTTTCATTCTAAGGCCAAAAGATAGCCAGCATAGTGGTTATTGGTGTGACTCATGGAGTCTAAAACAAGAGAAGACATAATTCTAATATCCAAAGAGTATATGCCCACCCCAGGAAGAATTCATCCTGCCTATGTTATTCTTATCTGCGAGCAATCAGCTGACTGGGTGGTGTCTGCACACACTGAGTGGCGGTCATCCCCACTCTATTCATCACATCTATTATTGCTGGTATCCTATGCTGAAGACTTTGTAGGAGTGAAAAGATACTGTGGCCTTCCCATCAACTCCAGATTATCACCTTTTTTTAAATACTTGCAGAATTAGTGTGTTATACAAACATTCAAGGGTGAGGAGCTGACACTGACTTTCAAAGAAAAGTCATAAAAAAGTTCCATTCTCACTCTCCACTGATCAAAGTAATGGACCAAGAATTTTGCCAAGGCCAAAATTCTACAAAAATGGGAGATTCTTTTCTCATTCAAAACTAGAGGAAATCAAATACCCTATCTTTATAACAGCTGTGTACCTGGGAGCTAGGTCTTCTTCCCCAATAAAAAGAACAATTGGCTTATCTTATAGTAAAATTTACACGTATTCAATCTTTGTCTCATGACAATCTGTAAATTGTAAGATGTTGCACAGTCATGAGGGAAGAAAATGAGTAGCTCCTCTGATGCTTTCTTTTCCTGTTGCCATGATAAAATACTCAGACAAAAGCAGATAAAGAGAGAAAGGGTCAATTTGGCTCATAGTGACAGTAGTAATGGTCCCTCATAACAGGAAAGTCACAGCAGTGGGAGCATCAGAGAACTGGTTCCATTATGTCCATAGTCAAGAGCAAAACACAATGAGCTAATGATGCATGGTTGAGTTCAGCTTGCTTTCTCTACTCTTTCTCTAATCTACCCTGCCTGGAGAATGATGTCACCAACAGCGGATGGGTCTTCTCAGATAAATTGTTAATCTACAGGCATGCTTGGATCCCATCTCCCGACAATTCCAAATTATTGTCAAGTTGCCAATTAAGATTATTCATCACAGTTCCTTCTTTTATTTGGCCAAAAAACACGTCCCTTTATTAATCTGTTGCCTAATATCTTTTAAAAATACATGGAAATTAGTTGGTGGTTCATAGACCTAAGTGTCTGACAATAAGATGTTCATTTTCAATGGAAATAAAGTCACAACCACAGTCATTCTAGTTAGTATATGCCAAACTACCTGAGTTTCCCTCCCAGCCAAAACAGAGCGGGCTCTAAGCCTGCTGAAGCATCAAAATACAAATAATGTTTTAGGAGCTATCCACATATACCTGAATCCAGTCAGACTGACACTCAAACACAGTCATCACAAATCCATTCCTGATACCCATACCTACCTTCATCACCAAAGTCAATCTATAAAGGAAGACAATAATGAGGTCATAATTCTATCTCAAATGCTGTCACTATGCTGATTGCTACAAAATCACTGGTCCTCCTCACAATAGGATAAGAGCCTTGAGTGCTGCTTATGGCTTGGATGATCTCTCATAACTTATATGGTGCTATGTGAATTCAGTGGCATCCATTTCAGTTCTGAAATTCTATTTGCTTGGAAAGTTATTGAGAAGCATAAGCAATAAATTGTGTTTCCCCATGGTATTGTCAGCTTTAGACCATCGGAAATGCGCTGGGTTTCTATTTTCACATTAAAAAAGCTATTTTTTGCAATACAAAGTTGTGATTTGATATCATCAACTCTTAAAGCATTAGAACAAGAAGAAAACTTTGAGATCAACTCAGTCAACATATTTTGAGAGATAAATAATTCCTGAAGAAAATAAATGTTACTTGATGAAATTATTTGTAATTGAAACTCATGTTTCTCTACATGTATTTCCATTTTCTTTCAGTAGCTTAAAACCAATTTACAATACAAAACCCAATCTCTTTTCAGACAAAATTCATACTTATAAAACATCATTAGACTCTTTTCATACTGTATCTTTTTGCAGATGTTTTAAATTCACAACAACATTAAAAGAATATGGTAGAGATTTCTAACATAGGCACTGCTAAAAGCCACACATAGCCTCTTTGCTACCATCACACAAAAACAGACCAGTACAATCACAGGAAGATCAAATTTCTTATGACCTAGAGGCTTAGAAGTTTTTGTTTGTTTGTTTGTTTTAGGAAAACAATATCCTAAACAATTGAATGTTAAAATATCATGGTTTCTTAAATTTCAAAGATGTAAAGTTCCTCTCAAAATAGTGCATGAAAAATCTAATGTTTGTGTAAGTTCAAATCAAATAGAAAGAAAAGGAGAAAAATGAGCAAAGATTTCATAATGATATTTTTCTAACAGATTTCTCAACTTCATTATTTTCATTGTTATTTTCCTTACGTAAAGAGATATTATTAATAACCTAGCCTTTTTACAGAATGATTATTCTAATGTCAGCTTTTATTATAGCCTCTGTAAAACGGCCATGTCAAGCAACAGAAAGCAGATTGGAAGGAGCCAATTGTTATTTTTAAATTTAAAAACAAAAGTCAAAATTATATTAATTCATAAATGATAATACTCTTAGGTATGTAACTTCTCCTAGGCATAGTTACATTTAACTACATTTAATCAATGTAGTTAAAGATACATAAGCTGTATACAAGTATACAAAACAAATATTCTTTACCCTGTTCCAATAGACTTTTTAAATGATATATACCAATACAAAATTACATCGATCAATCCAGAGGAAACTAAACCTTTGATAAAATGTGGACATTATTTCTCCAACAGATAGCTCTAACTCTTTATGAAAACAAGCATTTTCGTGAATTGTACTGACAACGAAGTGAGTTAGGATGATGTACATGCTGCTGCTGACTCACAAGAGACAGCAACAGGAGAAAAAGCAAAAATTATTGACAGAAGACAGAGTCTCGATGTGCGGAAGATGAGAGAACAAAAGCAAACCAAGGAGACGGAAGGCCCAGAATCATGACAGGAACTTGTAGTTCAACATTCAGAAAGAGCTATAGGATGTCCTAAGATGGGTTATAAGTCATCACCGTTCAAGCCTTCACATTCTTAAGAATTCAAGAGAATCAAAAAAATTTCCATATGTAAAAAGTGTGGGAAAAGGAAGAGAAAAGGCTAATTTATTCATCCATGTGATCTAAAACAGAAACAGAGGCAGAATAACAAGATGGTCCCAACATTTCCTAATTCACCAGAAAGTTTGAGTATGTCATTTAAAGGGCAGAAAGAGTAGATGACCATCTCTAATTGCTCAATAAATATAATGTGGACTGATGAATGAATGGCATCATAGGCAACACTGCCGATGAAACATAAATCCTTTGGGAGGGCCCTATGAAAATCTTGCAGGAGTCATCATGATGATATGAGTATGAAATGAGGTTGTATGGAACCAACCATTCACTAAACCCCTTCTAACATGCAGCTGGGTTAATATTATACTAATATCTAAGACTTTGTAAATAAAAGTTTCAAAAGTAAATACTACTATGAATCTTTTTGTTTGTTACCTTAAAGCATCCTCCTTTTTTTTAAATAAATTACCTGCTTTACAGAGAATCAAGTTGCTTGTAAAAATCACCAAGAGAAATAAATATCCAGGTAAAATTGACAACTACTAGAAAAAAAAACAGAGTAGAAAACAGTTTTGTAGACACTTTTCTCAAACTAAATCTTTCCCCACCCATGCTGGTTTCAAAGTACTAATGAATTAAAGATGGCATACTGCTTCAAACTGTAATGGCCTAAAACAATGAGTATTGCCTCATGCCGCCTGTAGAGCTACTGATCCCAGTACTTCTGGATCAGAGTTTCATTTTGTAGTCAAATTGGTTGGGGATGCAGTTTTCAGGAGACTTTACCCCGGCACAACCCATTCAAGAGCTGGTTGGTTAGTGCTATCTCTTGGAAGAAGGCAGGAATAGATGCCTTTTTGCATTGGGTCTTTCCATTGGGCCACTTGAGTATGCTTGTAAAGAGATTACTAGCTTCCACAAGAGTGATTCACTTACAAGAAAGGCAGAAAAATGCTGTGTTCTCTCGTATGACTCCTCCTGGAGATGACAGGTCACTGTCACCACATCTTATCACTGCTACAATGTAGTAGGGAGGAGAGGACTGCGTTCCCGGCACCCAGCTCCCAGTGCAGGGCCCCTTGTTCTGTCCTGCCTGGCTCCTGGTGCCTGAAATAATTACACTGAAACTGTATTCATTTAATTACTGCCTGGCCCATTAGTTATAGCCTCTTCTTGGCTAACTCTCACATATTCGTTTAACCCGTTTCTAATAATCTGTGTATCACCACGAGTATGTGGCTTACCAGCATGAGTCTAATCAATGTCCATCTTGGGCCAGAGAAACATGGCGTCTGCCATATTGCTTTATCTCTCCCAGCCTTCTGTTCTGTCTACTCCACCCACCTAAGAGCTGCCCTATCAAAAGGCCAAGGCAGTCTCTTTATTTAACCAATGAAAGCAATACACAAATACAGAAGGACCCTCCTACACCACTACAAAGTCACATGCTCCTGCCTATAACCACAGGCAGGAAAATCTTTACAGACTGATCAAAAATGTGTGAAATCTATAAAAACTACCATTATTTTGATTAAAAGATGCTTCAAGTATATCGTTGGTGATACATACCCATGGGCTCAACATTTTGGACTCAAGCAACTACAGATCTAAAATAGTCTAAAAATATCTGGGCTGGAAATATGAAAACTCATTTTCTCATGACTGTCTCTAAAATGCATAGTGTAACAACTGCAGGGTCTCTTGTACCCAAGGCTTGCCGAGAACTTACTATGTAGCTGAAGATGTTCTTGATTTTTTGATTCCTTTAGTCATGTGACAACATGCTTAGCTTCACAACAGCTGTTTATATAGTATTTCCATTAAATTCAAAGCATTCTAGAGGTTGTTTAAAATATAGACAAGGAAGTGTATAGTTTAGATACAAAGGCTGTGCCTTTAAAAGAAAATTTGGTGGAGCACAATGGCAGCTGTTATATTTATACTCTATGCCTGTGAGTGTACAGACTTGTGTACCCTTGTGCACACAAAGGCCAAAAGAAGATTTGGGGTATCTTCTTCTATTACCCCCTATTTGTAGTCCTTTAAGATAAAGTTTCTTCACTGAACCAGATGTTTGACATTTAATCCAGGCTAGAGTACCAGAAAGCTCCCAATAGCTGTCTGTCTCTATACCCCAGTGCCAGCAATACAGGCAAGCATAGCCATGCCTGGCTTTTTAATAAATGTTGGGATTCAAAGTCAATTCCTCATTCTTGTATGGATAATTGAGACATCGTATTCATTGAGATGTTTCCCTAGGCCACTATGCCACCTTTATGTAAGTTTAACCTTCCTATATTCTGGCAACTGAAATCAACCCTTCACACTACCAATCGATGAGCTTACTGCTATTTGATAATAAAAATGCAAGTTAATGGTTTTGTTACCTTCAATTTTCAGTATTAGTAATATTATTCTTGGATTTAGTTAAGATTGCTTCTATAGATTAAGACAGGAGAATAAAAAGGAATAAGAGAACAAGGAAAAAGGAGAGAAGAAATGGCAAGGTGAAACAGAAGCAGAAAAAAATATGGGAAGGAGAAAGAAATAAATAGAAGGAAGAGAGGAAGAAAGAGGGAATTATATATCTCTTTAAAATTTCTAATCATTTTTTATTGCTCTGACTTAATCATCCTGACACACCTAATCTGATCATTGTTCCAAGAAAATGCTTTACCTTACTGTACAAATCTGAAATATGGAACATATTTGCTGCAGGAGTCCAAGCTTGATGTAACACCCAAGGATCCTGCGAGCTGAACATATCACACACACACACACACACACACACACACACACACACACACACACACACACACTGCCTGCTCAGTCTGTATAATGTTATTACTTTTTTGTGTATGCTGACAATTTGGTGTAGGATAACAAATTACAGATGTAGATGCCAACACAGAGCAAAGCTGGCAGAATCGCACATGTATATTTCCAGGGATTATATAGATATTCACAGAGAATACAATGACTAAAAATGAAATAGATGCTTCAAAAAATATCTTTGAAAAGCCAATAGTGCAACCCATGGCTACTGGATACAAATTATTTTACTAATTTTCCTTTGAAGAGATTGCCTTAAGAAACGGAGACATTTTAGCCTTATTGTACACTATAATAAGAACCACAAAATCGCATCAAAAGACGGCTGCAGAATTGTTACCCTCTGGCAACATGAAGAATCCTACCATTGGATTTTGTAAAGTAATAAACATCTGGTAACCTCACAGGATCCACTCCCCAAGAGTTTTTGCAGACTATTATATTAGATCTTAATACTCATGATTATTTATGTCTTGGGTTAATCAGTTCTTAATTCTAATAACAAAAGGTCATAGAGATTGTTGCCTTTCAAAACACAATATTAACATTAAGTATTAGAGAATTTTCTGAATAATGCATTGTTTGAATAACCACACTTGTTTTAATTAGCATTTTCCACTGAGTGTTTATTTATATCTAGACAAGGGAATAATTCACATGCAAACTAATGAATACTCTTCTGAAAAGTTTAGAGAACAGTGAAAGTCTTGGATGACTAGAGAAAAAACAATAAGCAGCTTACGGCTTAAGAATAGCTTTTAATATGCAGGTGGACATTGGGGGGACAGCTCTGGGCCTCCAGGAGAGCCCCAAAAGTTTTACAGTACAATGTTTCCCTCATAAACTGTTCTCTAAACAACTTCAAACGTCATTAAAAAAATCATACACAATATTGATCGAAGGACCCCAGAATCTGACTCCGTGTATATGAGCAGGTATTAAATATGCACTTAGAACTAAATATCAAAATCCATGTAGTTCTAAAATGGAACATATCTCTAGTGTATAAATACACACATGTACCTCCAGCTGAGCTCCTAGGCAGGAAATGATTTCTGCTAGAAATGGAAGTTGTCAACAGATGCTGTATCAGTAGACACAGAACAAAGGAAGCCAGAGAAATGGCTCTGAGGAGAAAGGCTAATGTGCTAAACACATACATGGTTGATAATAGTTTGTACACTCCAGTGATATCCAGTGTACACTCCTGGATAATCAGTATCCAGGTTAAGTGTATAATGATTAAAATACTATGAGGGAGACTTCTTCTCTTACATAATCATGAACACAAAAAGAATCATTTCAAACACATTGTCAAATTCTAAAACTATGTTTTGTTGGTTTATATAAAGAAGAAATAGAAATTTGAGTAATAATACACTAAGATCAAGCCTTCAAAAAAGTACATTTTTACTTGTTTATAAGCCAAGAAAAATCTATGATTACTCACAAGTATGTAAGTTTTAAAACTTAAGTATTAATAAAAAGTATACCATTGGCAATACTCACTACAAGTCACATGATGGTGCATCACAATATTTCCTGAGGCAAGTTTAGCAATATCTGTCAAATCACCTTTGAATTAGAAATTTTAATTCTAGCACTTAAAATAGAAAAATCATCAAATAACTTTAAATAACAATGCCTCCATTAGGATTTTTGCAGCACTATTATAATACTAGCAAGTGAGTCTACTTTAAAACCCACCAATGATATATTAGTTATAAATTATACATCTATGCAATACAACACTTTGAAGATATCAAATGAATTTGCCTTCATTACAGAAGATAGTATTGTAATGAACTCAATCATATGGCTCAATAAATCTACAAAACCAGATGAAAACGATAGGTAATTCTCACAGACAGTGAAAAAAAAGGCAATAAAGGTCTGTGAACCTTGAGAGGGGGAAGATAAATGATCTGCCTGGAGCGGCTTTTCAGCTCTCAGAGCAGAGAAAGGAGTCTTAAGCTTAGAGTGGTAGTCTCACTTGTTTGAGAAGATAGAAATAGGTGATGGAAGGGGCTGTGGTTTAGGGAGGAAATAACTGGAAAAGAGATGCTACAAAAAGAAAAGCAGTCCTGAAACTTGCACAGGGTTCTTCGCAGATGTACGTAAGCCATGCATGCATAGGAGGAAACTGATTTAATAAAGCAATGAATGATATGAGATTTGTCAAATGTTTGCTCATCTATAACAAGTTTCTTGCTGAATAACAAGAGCATTCATTGATAGACCAGGAGTTAGGCACAATTCTTAGTGTAATAATGGACAGACACAGTGACTGGACAAGTAACCTAAAGCACTGCTCATACATTCTCTTAGCTTGGGTTTCTATTGCTGTAAAGAGAGAGACACCACAACCACAGCAACTCTTATAAAGGAAAACACTTAATTGTAGTTGGCTTACAATTTCAGAGGCTTAGTTCATTATCATCATGGCAGGACATGGCAGCATGCAGGTGGACATGGTGCTGGAGAAG
Organism: Ondatra zibethicus; assembly: GCA_004026605.1. Taxonomy (NCBI): domain Eukaryota; kingdom Metazoa; phylum Chordata; class Mammalia; order Rodentia; family Cricetidae; genus Ondatra; species Ondatra zibethicus. The sequence continues at coordinate 35,810 of PVIU01013172.1, read as the reverse complement.
GGGCAGAGAATTCTACATCTTGATCTGCAGGTAGCAGAAAAAGAGCCTGTATACTGGGTGTAGCTTGAGTATATGTGAGACCTGAAAGCCAGCACCCACTGTTGGCAGAAGTTTCTGCCCCACCCAGTCCCACAGCCGTTCAGTCCCAAAGAAACACACAGAGGCCTACATTAGTTTTAAACTGGTTGGCCTATTAGCTCAGTCTTCCTTATTAACTAATTCTTACATCTTACATTAACCCATAATTCTTATCCGTGTTAGCCACAGAGCTTAGTACCTTTATCAGTGAGGCATTCTCATCTTGCATCTGGATGACGACTGCAGACTGAGCCTTCTTCTTCGCAGGATTCTCCTATTCTGGTCGCCTCACCTCTACTTCCTGCCCAGTCACCCTGCCTATATTAGTGACAAATATTCACTGGGTACAAGACCATTGTCCCTCAGCATCCCACAGGGGTACACTTCCTTCAACAAGGCCACCTACTCTTACAAGGCCACACCTCCTAGTACTGTCACTTTCTATCGGCCAAGAATTCAAACACATCTGTCTGTGGGGGCCATACCTATTCAAACCACCACATATATCTACAGCAAGAACATCAGGCAGAGATTCTGAACAAGTTTTGGAATTACCAAGGGGATCCTCAAGTACTCATCTTCCAGAGCACAACAGCCTTCTTTAAAACAAAACAAAAAAAATGGCACAATCTGGTACTCAAAACACAACATTCACACTGTGCAATATCTTATCACATAAGGCTCAAAGTTATCACAATCAGCAAACCATAACCCATTGTATATGGGAAAAAATGTCTAATGGTCAATAGACTAGAAAGTACAGATTTAATACAGGCAGTAGAAAAAGACTGAAGTTTTTAATGTAAATATGTTTGAAAAGACCACATACCTTAGGGAAAGTAGAAGAGGGAGAGGGACAGAGGGATGAAGGGAGGTAGAAAGGGAGGGAGATAAAGAAAAAGAAAAGACAAAGGTGCATTAAAAGGTAAAAATGGACTTTCGAGAGATGCAAGCTATGAAATTGAAAATTAATTTAAACATACATACTTGGATTTGATTATCAATCATTTAAATATTACAAGATGTAAGGTCAGAGCACTTTAAAACAAAACAATGCAAACAATGCAGCCCAATGCAAACAGAAGACACAGCAAAAAAGACAAAGTGGTGGACACATGGGATGAGCAAGATTAGCGATTAAATTGTACCATGAGGACTAAAGTAAATAATGTTTTGGAATTATGTTAAGTATGTTTGAGCTGTTCTCACTACAGATAAGCAACTATGTGAGGTGATAGTTTTAGAACATGACTCACTGTAGAAACTGCTACTACTGCGGTAGTTTCAGCTACTGTAACAGAACACCTCAGAGGCACAATTGAAAGGAAGAAAGGGTTTGTTTTGGTCCTTGACTTTAGTGCATTTTTATGTTGCTCTGCTTTCTTGGAGCTGTGGGAAGGACACATTATAGTTGAACTTGCACATCAGAGTTGAGCAGTCCTCCTCGTGGCCTCCACAAAGCAAAGTGGCAAAGGAAGTACCCATCAAAGGCATACTCCCCGGAATCCCCTTCCTCCAAACACTTCAAGGTTTGGTTGAAAAAAAAAGGCATATCATTACTGATATTCACTAAAATCCTGAGAGGGTGCACCACAATAATTCCTGAGTGATGCCTAGCAGTACTATCAAAAGTCAATAGCCTCTGGTCTAGGAATTTTTAATTTTATCATTTACAATAGTGAAATCATCAAATAATATTAACAGAACAATGCCTATGTTGTATTTGTTTCAGCTCTGTAATAATACTAGCAACTGAGTGTACTCTAAAATCCATCAATATTAATTATAAATTATGATCATCAATACCACTTATTCAGCCACTTAGAAAAACAAACAGAGGCAGATGTGGTGATGCATGCCTTTAATTGCCCCTGCACAAAAGAGGCTGAGTCAGAAGGATCTCACCTTCCAATATTCCATCCTGTCACCTGTTCATCATATGTTAATCCACTGAGAACATTGGAGCTCTCACGATCCAAAAGTCTCTCAACAGTTCATCTAGAAGGTGACCATCTTCCTTTATTTATAGTATTTCCTCAGTATGTTGCATCACGCAAGTTTTACCTGCATAAGGACATAAATACATTGCCTCAGCCACCATTCCACTCTCTCTCTTGCTCTAGCCCTCCTGTTCATCCTCAGATGCATCCTCAAATTATATAGGCTACCATTATAATTACACTCCAGACATCTTTGCTCCATCTCTCTATATATTCACACAGGGGAAGAAAACAAGCCTGCAATGCCCTTGCAGCTACAGCTCTGATATTCTTTATGTAAATTCTAGAGGCATAGTGGGAAAATCCCAGCCATGCCTGATGCTCTCATATCAAAATTGATCTTATTCTAGATGCATGACCACTGCTTTAGGGCACCTGGAAAGCCATTGCGCATGTCCATTAGCACTCTGTCTTCAGCTCTCTAGTGTTTCTCCCTTTTATTTCTAAGTAGATTCTGTCTGACTCTTCTGTACTCCCACTTCCACAATTAGGAAGAGAAATACAGCGAGGTGCAGTGGTGTAGGGCTTTAGTCCCACCAGTACATAAGTGGCTGAGGCAGGATGACCACGAGTTTGAGGACAACCTGGGGGTACAGAGATCCTGTCTTAAAATAAAATTAGGATACATAATTCACTAAATAAATCTTTACTCAATTTCTCACCTCTGCCCATCCAGGTAAGTACAACATTGGGAACACATGTTCATGGTGTTCTGTGCTCTGGCTTTATTTAATTTTTTTGTTTTGTTTTATTATACAGTTTAGCGCTACATGTTTTAATGATATATTTGTATATATGTACCTAAAGACTTCATCTGTTTGTTTATTTCACCATGTGTCTCAATATCTTCTACCTGGCACCTCACACATGACAGAAAGGCAACAAGATTTGTTGAATAAACCAAAGAACTAAATCCATGAATTGGTAAGTGAAAAATGAGAACACGGGTGATTGTTTAAGAAGGTGTGTAGGTACATAATGTGGCAGTGGGAAATAACACCAGGATTATATTACCTGCATGGAGCTTCAAAGGAAGGAATGAGGATGGTGAAGCAGAAAAGCCTTAATTTCTTATTTAAAAAGATATGGCAGTATGTGATTATGATGCTAGCAATGGAAAGATGAAGACAGACAGATAGATACCTGGAGCTTGCTACCCAGTGAGCCTAACCTACTCGGTGAACACCAGTTCACAGTGAGAAAAATGGTCTCAAAAGACAATGTGGGTGATGTCTGAGGAACGACACTAAAATGTTGGCTCTGTTCTGTACGCACGCACATGCATAAATGGACACTGTGGACACATATGCTAAAGTATTTTTTTAAATCCCCAGATAACAAATAAGTAAGAAGTATAAATAATTATGAGTTATTTATTTATAAATAAAATATGAAGTCAAGCTAGTTTTAATCAGACTCAGTTTTATAGATAAATGATAAGAATTTTAAATTAATTCAATTTCCTGAACCTGAATCTAATGCAGAAATCAGATTTCTACAACAGAAAAAGAACATTCTGATGGGATTTTTCTTTCCAATAAAAAACCTCCAGTGGGACTCAGAGGCACATTAGGATTTCCCGGCACTTGAGAAGCAAAGGTGCAGCAGTAGACTTACTAGCCTAGGCTGCCAATCCTGCAAATAGTTCGCAAATAGCAAGTCACAGTTTCCTTATATGTTGATCCACATTCAGCGTTGGTGCTTCGCTCTAACCCTACACATGACCATATGATGGAAACCTTCAATTAAAGAAAACTAGGCTTTTAAATGTATTTCCTCATTTTCATCTTAAGGATAAAAGACATATTTCTAGGAGATTTAATCATAGCTCCCACTCAGTTCTTTCAATAATCAGCATTAAGTAGCTTGTATATGATAGTAATTAGACGAGGTTGTAAAATGTCTGAATATGAGAATAAACCAGTTTCTCACCTTCAAAGATCCTGAATCCTTTCATCACCTGAAAAGATAGCGAAATAATTAAAGAAGACTGAAAAATTAACTGGATCTTGTGTAATGATGATAGAAAAGTGCACACTTTGAAATAGACCTCTCAGATAAAACCTTTTCCAGTTCCTGCTTTTAATAGATCAGCACTATTCCTATGATGGATGTAACATTTAATATCCAGCCAGAGCCCCTTGAAAGCTTACACTCATCTCATAACAAAGAGGCAACACAAACAGCAATGTAACAGACATCTTTGTACATCTAGTCTTGGGTACCACTGTCATTTACACACATTAACAGTCCTAGTCTTCAGGTAATGATCTCCTAGCCAGTTCATCTATCCTGACTTATCCTTTCATGGTATATACAAAGTATGACTTTGATTGTATCAGTCTTTTTTCATAAACTAGTAACAGTCTCTAGGGTCGTTTAGAGAAAACACGAAGTCGTGTTATCTTCCTATGCAGTGTCATCTTGACCCCCATCTCCCACTATGGTCCCACACTTGCTTCCCTCTGTGCAAATGGACTTCAGCTCTGCTACAAGTCTCTGCAGGGAAACCTCTGCTTTAGAATTCTTTGGCTTTCCTTGCCCCGTCCTCTTCTTGGCACTTTCCTGCTAAGAGGTGGGTAAGCCTTCCCTCTTCCTTCCTTCCAGTCTTTGCTCAACAGTAAGGACTTCTCTGACTACACACATAAAACAAACAATACCTTTCTTTCAACTTGCCTTTCCCAACCCCAAGCATTAATGTAGCACAATTTTTAATCAGTCCTAATAATAAAATCCTGGAGTCAGATATTAGGGAGTGAAAGCTGAAAGATCAGAGGAGCAGAGCTGCCAGCCACTAGTTCTTACCTCTATGAAATCCTTAGCCCAAAGTGGGTATCCTGTCCCTACAAGTCCTCAGACTGAGTGTCTTCAGTGCCTGTCTCCTCCTGCCTTTATTCCTCTCTCCCCTGCCCAGCCATAATCCTTCCTGCCTCCACCTCCCTAGTCCTGGGATTAAAGGCATGATGTAGGAAGTCTTACAACCAGTGGTTACCTGCCCACTGGGGCGTGGCCTCTTATACTATTTATGCTGATCTAAAGCATGCGCCCGACCTCTTTACCAGCTGTGGAATTCGGTTTCTGATCTCCACTCCAGCAGAGGATTTTGGTTTGTGAGTCTACCCCTAAACAAATTACTGTCTATTTCTCAATTCTGAGCTAGTGTGAGATTTCTTTAAAGTGTCCTTCTTCAAAAGCATGTAACTTTCAAGTATCGGAATTAAAGGTGTGAGTCACCACTGACTGGCTCTGAGTCTCTTTTAGACTGGATCAATCTTGTTAAGCCCAGGGTGCCTTGAAGTCAAAGAGAATCGTCTATGTCTACCTCTGCCTCCCAAGTGCTGGGATTAAAGGTGTGTGCCACCAATACCGGGCCTCTATGGCTAAGTACCTCTTCACTCTGATCTTCAGACTAACTTTATTTGTTAAATCACACACAAAATATCACCCACACATTAATCACTATCAGGCATACTTGGTATTTATTTGTTTATTTTTCTTCTGTTTCTACTCGCATTCTAAAAGGAATATGACCTATGACAGTCATGATAGTTTTCAATGGCCACATTCCAAATAGTTAACACAATGTCTGGGACATGGTAAGTGCTCAATGGATTATCAACATAAATTAGCTAAAATAAAGAACATAAGATTTTCCAAGTTTGCTACATCGTGATGAACTTTTCCAAGGCCCTAAAGCAATCAACACTTTTTGCAACATGTGAGAACAATTACAGTTACTTTCCCACGCTTCCATCTGTTCTACATAATATCAACCTTTTGACCACTTATTTGTTGTCGAAAAAGATAACTTACAGTTTTTATCAGTTGTTAGTCAAATTCTAATTTATGATAAAAATGCATATTTAAATGACTTGGCTATATTCCTAAGGTACACAGTATATAGAAAGAAGGCAAGCAAAACCAAAGCAGATAATTAGAAGTGTTCAAGTTAGTATTCTCAAGAGTTCATGCTTACACTTTTTCAGACCAACAATTAAAATGCAAATGAAATACATCTTCAAGAAGACCTGACGAATGCAGCAGTTCCTCAGATCAAAACAGCATCTCTCAGTCAGCACCATCCATGCATGAAATAAGCAGCTTTTGGGCTGGTCTGAAAGAAAAAACAAGGACCAGTGAGAGAATTGTGCATTGTAATGGCTCTCCTGCAGTTCCTTCAAGAGTGCGCTTTCATGGCAGATAAAGAGGATTCCGAGGCAAGAGGCACTCTGCTACGATTTACAGCAGACTTTAGCATAGATTCTCATGAGACATAAATGAGAGCATGTAAGGAAAGAAAGGATGTGGCAGGCTGACAAGAGCCTTCACGAAGCACGGAAAGCAAAGGCTCTAGGGAGGCAAAAATCACCCTGTTGAGCAGTCCTAGAACATAGCATTTTAAAAAACCTATGAGAAATGGCATAGAAACCAAAATAGGGCAGTCTTGAGGCTGAAATATTATAAGATATAGAATTCTCAACATCCGGGAATCATTGCCATCTGCGGTTAAGAAATGGCAGCTGGATCAATTTTTACATACCCCTTGGTTAATAAATGCATACATGAACAACATTCATGCTATCAGCCATTCTCTTCAAGTTATTAGTTCCTCTCATATTTTATAGGATTTTAAAAAGTAAAATATGTGCTGCTCTAAATTATAAATTATAGATGCTGTATGAAAAGCAAGATTATAAGAGTCAAAAGCTCGGGATACTTGAGTCCAGATAGTGCTGCCGATACTTGACAGGGGAAAAGGCACCCGTGAAACCTCAACAATAGTGTTGCTTGAATAAGACTGGCATTACCAGTTGACATGCCAATACAGACAAGGGAAGTTTCTCATACCCCCCCTGCCATGAAGAGCTACAGAAGGTCAATAGAGAATCAGTTTCTCTCAGGCATGAACTCTCACATAGGTTGTTCAATCCCGTGTCAAGCCTATTCACATGGATTTAGTAGGTTCTGTGTGCATGTAGGCATATATGTATAATGCACATACATAAGCATTTATGTATAACAATTGGGAAGGGGAGAAGAGAAATAGGAGGAGTTGGAAAGTGGGAAGGAGTGGACTGATGTAGATACAGTACTCAGGTATAAAATTCTAAATATAATTTTATATATATATTATGCATATATACACACATATATAATTTCAGAAATAAGACACATTATTGATTTGAGAGACAGAACTTAAGTCAGAATTAGAGGCAGTAAAAATACAAAATACTGCCAGACTTCAGAAAATGGCATCAGTTCAGTGATGTCGGCAACAGATGGCAAATTCAGGGCAATGGCAGCTAATGCCAAAATAATTACTTCTCAAGCCAGGAGCCAAGCGAGGGAACGTGTTCTGAGAAACAAGCATTCTGGTCACTGCAAAGGGAAAGGAGATACATACATAAATAAGATGAGAAAATAATCAGATCCACAGTAGCAAGGAAAGGTCACTGAGAACAAAAACATTATATTGAATGGAATGAGAAAAGAGAAAAAGTATTTCAGATGTGGTTACTAGGAATAAATTTCTCTAAAAATAATTCAATAATCATAAAGTGGCAATCTTTAAAGCAGCATGTGCTAGGCCTTATGATAAGTGCTTTCACAAGTATATTCTCATTCAAGTCGTGCTAACACTATGACCTTGATTTGATTATTAATCATATTTCACAAAAAGGAGATTGAGGGATAAAGACATTCTTTCTCTTTCAGAATCCTGCCACTTGTAGTCAGTAGAGCCAAGGTTCACTTGTGAAACCCAAGCCCTAGATACCATACATGGCATTAGATCAAATGATACTTCTACTCATGTGAAAAGCACCTTAGCTCTCTGACTGAAAGTAGTCCAAATATGTGAGCATGCTGCACAATAAGGTGCTACTCAAGGATTTACCAATCCACACTTTTAATGAGCACTCATGAACAATAATCACTGGAATAAAAACTGGAAAGAAAACAGTTTAATTGCAGGACAAGAAAAGCCCACAATGCACTATGGAGTAAGATACATAAACATCCAGTCATAAGGAACCAGGTACAAGTGACACAATCATGAATATATATGTTCAGAAGGTAAAACTAGAAAGAAAACAGTTTAATTGCAGAGCAAAGAAAGGCCACTGTGCACTATGCAATAAGATATAAAAGCAAACTATCATAATATAGGTACAGGGGACACTGATAAGTCCACAGTGTAAAACATCAGAGAATTACCAGGGAGTTCTATTATAATTTTGTCTCTAACATAGATGAGAAGATAAAGAAGGTAAAAAGGTCTGAAAATAAACTATATGAATTAAATATTTTAGTAAGAGGAGTGGGCTGCATTTCACCGCCCGGCTAGCTTACACCCGAAATAACCACATGGAAAGTGTATTGATTAAATTTCTGCTTGGCCTATAAGCTCTAGCCTCTTATTGGCTAACTCTCACATCTTGATTCAACCCATTTCTAATAATCTGTATGTCACCACAAAGTCGTGGCTTACCGGGAAAGATTCAGCATGTCTGACTCTGGCGACTTCATGGCGGCTCTCACTATCTGCTGCTTTCTTCCTCCCAGAATACAGTTCTGTCTTCTCTGCCTATCTAAGTTTTGCTCTATTAGGCCAAGAAGTTTCTTTATTGGTTAACCAATGAAAGCAACACAAATACAGAAGGACCTCCTACACCATTTCCCCTTTTCTGTTTAAACAAAAATGGAAGGCTTTCACTATAACATAGCAAAATTACATATGTCAAAATAGTTATCAAGCAAGAATTACAGTTACAATATTTATCTCTTATCATAACTAAGGAAAACTATATCTATAAATTCTTCAACTCCATCAAAGACTTCAGAAGGATATAGTATTACCTAAGTAAACAAAAAGTAAGCAATTTCCAAATCTCTAGAAATGACAGAGGCATCTCACTGCCTGGACAGTCACCCAAAGTTCTTTTGTACTGCTGGGGCATCCATCTTCAGCCTACAGGCCCATAGTATCCAGCAGACTTTTCCATGAAGCAGGAAATTTCAAAGACAGTTCAGTCACTTTCTTTTGTATCCTGCAGAATGTCTCGCAGACTCTTTCATGAATCAGGAACCCCGAAGGATCATCTTACCTTTAGGCAAGTTCAGCAGTCCTCTCTCTGTGGGTTCTTCATGTCCAGTTTTGCAACAGTCCAGGCAATAGCAGTTTCTTGCCCAAATGGCTAACCAACTCCATAAGGAGCCTCTTCAATGCCCATCTTCTTCTTGAATTAGGTTGGTGCTGCCAGGAGCAGACATGTCTCATTGTCGTGAAAAGCCCTAAGTTATTAAAACATTAAATGCCATATTTTGTAGTCTTTGAAAGATATGAAGGATGCCTATCTAACTGAAATATATCTCTATATATCTAGAAAATCTAATTAACATGACTACAAGCTTGACTATTATTGATGATTATCCATTAGCAACCTATATTTACTAATTATACATTACATTTTTAAATGAACTACACAATCACAATACCTTAATCAAGATCAGAAATACATATACATATAACAAAATTGACCTTAAATTTATGTCAACAAAGCAAAATTTATACCAATGTAAATTATTCATATCTATATCATATCCTTTTTTAAATGTAAAAGAACATTTATAAACAATATTTGGGAATATGGGTGCAGTTATTTCTCTCCAAACTGCTTCGTGCTGAATGGGGGCACTGTTAATCAGGTCTTTTATGGTGTATCCTTTGTGTTAGGTTCATCTCAGTCACCAGTTGAGCAAAGTAATATTTTGAGGGTGTTCACAGCAGCCTTTCAGGAGGGCACGGTCTATCATACCATATTGGTCCAGAAGCAATCCACAGGGGCTCATCCTCTATGAAAACAAAAGAAGAATCTCTTTTCCAAAGCACCATATCCTTAGACCCAAATTTGGAAGTCATGATACCTTTAGAACATACATGCTGGATTAGCTTAGCAGACCACACAATGAAATATCTCTCTGTATTTAGCTCCTTCACAGTCAAAAAATTTAAAGAAAACACAATAATACACATAATCCAGACTCTCTGTGAATTTTCCATTTTTACGTGGCTTATTTTTACTTTATTACTTTATTCTGTCTCTTTAAAGACTTTATCCTTTTTTTAAAGCATTAACTTTATTTTGTGACTATATGCTGTTTTTATTTTCTCTCCTAAGTCTATGTATGTTATCTAACACTATGACCCATTTAGAGGTCTTTTATGTCTGAATCTGTCCTTATTGCATTATCTGTAATTCTTTACTATCCAGGAGCACTTCTTAAAAAGAGAAGCACTTCTTAAATGCTTAAGTTGCGCCATGTAGTGGTAATACGATACCACCTGTTTCCTGCCTATTCTAAACCTTAACTGTGCTGTTATTATTATAATTACGATAGTTCCTGCCTAAGATCAGCACAGTTCAGCATGGGAGCCACTCCTGCCTCAGAGCCATTTGGTGCTGCTGAGCTGCGCACAGTTGAAGGCACACAGTAGTCCACATTGCCATCAAGCAAGCCATAACATTTTACTCATAAAACCCATTCAAATGCTCTGTCTCCCGCAGGAGCCAGAGGTTGCGCTGGCGGCACAGACCAGAAACTGGTATTTCAAACTGCCACTTTCTTGTAGACCTGATCCCACTGGCTGCCTACCCAGGCAGGGAGCACCAAGCCACATGCATGGTCTCAGGTACTCTGTTCCTGACCCTGAGTGGGCACACAAACATCTGTGTCCACAAATGCTCCATAGCCAGAGATCGCACCGGCAGTAGGGCCCAGGAAGCCTCGTTTTAAAATGGTGCAGCTTTTTTCCTGCTGCTATTGCTGAATCGGGAAAATTTCTCTGTGGCACCCTGTCAGCAAACATAAAAAAGCTGTGTTAAACTCTCTTTTTTCTGTGTTTAAAATTAAGCTCTCTCAGGTTTTTAAGTAGATTTAATTGGCTACGTTGGGCGCCAAACTGTGGTAAGAGGAGTGGGCTGCGTCCCACCGCCCGGCTAGCTTACACCCGAAATAACCACATGGAAAGTGTATTGATTAAATTTCTGCTTGGCCTCTTATTGGCTAACTCCCACATCTTGATTCAACCCATTTCTAATAATCTGTATGTCACCACAAAGTCGTGGCTTACCGGGAAAGATTCAGCATGTCTGACTCTGGTGACTCCATGGCAGCTCTCTCTATCTGCTGCTTTCTTCCTCCCAGAATACAGTTCTGTCTTCTCTGCCTATCTAAGTTTTGCCCTATCAGGTCAAGCAGTTTCTTCATTGGTTAACCAATGAAAGCAACACAAATACAGAAGGACCTCCTATACCAAAATATAACTAAAGAATTAATATTTGATATATATATATCAAAATATGAAGCAAAAACGTTCAAATATGGTACAAGCTATGACATATGAATCTGCCTATTTTAAAAGTATGAAATAACTACTGATGTGGGATCTCCCTCTGTGTGCTGTGATTACCATTAATCAATAAAGAAACTGCTTTGGACCTATAGCAAGGCAGAACTTAGGTAGGCAGGAAAAGCTAGGCTGAATGCTGGGAGAAAGAAGAGTGGAGTTAGGGGGATGCCATGGAGCTGCTGCCAGAGTCAGAGGTGCCAAAACTTTGCCAGTAGGCCACAGCCATGTGGCGATATACAGATTAATAGAAATGGGTTAAATTACTATGTAAGAGTTAGCCATTAAGAAGCTAAAAGCAGTGATTTAAATAATATCATTTCTGTGTAATATTTCAGGGCTGAGCGGCAGGGAACCAACAAGCGGCCTCCTCCTACAAACTACTTACAGATATGTTTGGTGAGTGGGAGGATGAACCTTAGTGACTTTGGAAATGAGTGAAAACTTTAAAATAAAGTGTAAACAAAGTTTTACACAAGCAGTGCCCATGGGAATTTAGATTAGTTGTTCTTAAGAACCTATATACAGCATATTGAAATTGAACAATGAATCAAACAATTGGTGATTTGAGGTGCTGAGTTGGTCTTTACTAGAATGTCAGGACAAGCAAGTGGCAATGGGTAGAGCTGGGGGATTAAGCCTGAACTTTCATTTGACTTGGTACAATACAGATGAAAATTATATGTATAAATATATATAAAATATTATATAGAGAAAGGAATACACACACATAATACAAATCCTTATTCACCAGTTGTAGACATATCCAAGAAACAACACACCAAATAGTGATGGCCATACTTAAAATTCAAGTCTTGGTTTCTAATATTATCTCTAACAAAAAGAAAAGGGAATCTTTGTAGAATGTCTAATTCTAGAACTGGAGCAAAAATATATACAAGATGACTCTAGAGGGTCTTGTTCTAAGAAGCTTATAACTCATAGAATATAAGACACTGCTCCAGCTTCTCAACCAAGGTTAGTGTCAAATGTTAACGTGTCAGTGTTATGCACTTTTCATGATTTAGGGTGACATTGTACATGCTTTTCACTGCCTTTCTCTCAAATACTCATAATATGAGCCTAATTGTTATGTATCTACAATATATAATTATAGCAGGAAGATGTGCTAGAAGATGAGTGTACTCAAAACCATCAAAGTCATCAAAATAAGGGAATGCTGAGAAACTAGCAGAGTCAAGAGGAACCTAGGTAGGCAGGGAAAACCCTCAGTGTGATCCTTCAAGATTGTAAGAACTTGAGAAAAAACCCATGGAGATCTTTGTGAAACCCAGAATTCAGTTAAACTTAAGTGTATAAGTGTTAGCATATTCATGTGCTAAAAGGAAGGAAAGCGGGAGAAATAGGAAACTGTAGTTTCAGAGATTTTATTCAAAATCAATAACAACCACATATTGTAAAAAGAACTCAAAAACCATGAACAGGAAAAACAGACATTTTTACAAAGATGAGCATTTTAATAAAGCAGAACAAATGCCCTTGATACATGCGTTTGAATGGTAACCCTAGAAACCTATACATGAGACCAATAGGTGTTTTACCCCAGGGTGCAGGAAGATTACGAGGACAGAACTACATTTCAGCAAATCCTCAGAAGTAGAACTTTTGTAAAGCAATAGTTTCAGGATGAAACAATCTGACCTTCTTACAGTAGAGAGAACTGGTGTTATTAAAAGAACAAGGTGATCTCACAGAATGTCGCTCTCTTTCTCTCAATTTCAAGAAGGCGCTGTCACATTTTTTCTTACCAAAACTTTCAAAAATATGGCCCTGAAATGGACTACCAACAGCTAAATAGATTGTGATCAATTTTCACAGCAATTGAACAAAATAGCATCGTAAAATCTTAGGCCTGGCCAAAATCACCAGGGTCAGCCCTTCATTGTGAAGAAACAAAAACCAGAAAGATAAGGTGTCTTGCTCATTGAAGTATGTGCAGCCAATGCCTGAGTTCACTCCGAGCCCAGTTTTCTTTAACCCCAGGGCCATGCATTTTCTTGTATGTACCTGCAATGACAAATAGCTGGTCCACATTATTTTCTCTGTCCTCCCCAGAAATGTTTTTCTCCTTCTCTAACCCCTATCCAGCCCATTAGTAATGCCTGTCTGTCACAACAGGTTTTCTCACTGTGCAGATAGGAAATCAAAAACAGTCTTCTACACTGTACCACATGTACCTCCTACCCAAGAAGGAGCACATGGGAGGAAAATTAATTCCTGAAAGACAAAGAGATGTTCAAATACAAAGCATCAATGCCCCGAGGTGACAAGTTAATACTGGAACTGCTTCACATTACCTCATACCATAATAAACTCAGAAACTTCATTAAAGTAATGTTTGCTTAATCAACTGGAACCAATTAAAAGTAATCAGATAAAAAAGTGATCCATATCTTCTATATTAATTCAATCTGGATGAGAAGAAATTATGATAAATCAATCACGTCAATGAGAGTTGGTTTATAAAAGGTTAGCTTTTCCTAGCCTATTAATTTTAAAAGTAAAATGAAGAGAAACCACAAAAGCAGTTCAATTTAAATAAAAGTACAGCTTGGAAATTCAGAATAATCAGACACTGAGTAGAGCCGGCTATTGTTCCAACTTAGATTCTAATTAGATTTCTTCAACCTAAGATTATATGCATTCTCTAAACTTGCAAATTTAACAACTATCTGAAAAAGAAAAAATACTCTCCCTTTAAATAACTTGAGAGTTTTCTTCTGGAGCTAAAAATATAAGCAACAGATACAAAAATGTTAAAAATGAAGAAAAAATGCCTAAATGAAATGTACTTAGAAATGAGGGAAAAAATTGCACTTACATAAAGTGTTTCAAATCTGCATCATTTGACCAAGAACTTCAAACATATTCAACTTTCAAAACCTAAAGAACAGAAAGAAAATGTGAACATGTCAGCAGCTGATAGCAAGCCAGAGGAAGCTTATACTACTGTAATGCTTCAGAAACCAGAAAATCTGACGTACGGAGCTAAAGAAATCTTTCCACTGACATAAACTGGATCTTGTGTTTTGTATTTGTGCAGCACACCCAGGGGTTGGGTACTTGTTCAAAGGCATGGTTAACTGGACCTGTCTGCTCACTTAGGGCCTGCCTCCTGTCTTCAGAGCCAAGTGACTGCCGTGCTTCTTACCTGGGTGTTCTTGGTCCCATTAAACTGCCCCAGTCACCTTTCCATTCCATTCAAAGGCACCTTGAGAGGAAGGGCTTTATTATACTTCCACTTAACAGCACATGGAGCAGGAACCTGAAGGCAGGAACTGAAACAGGTACCATGAAGAAAGGCTTCTTATTGGCTCCATCACCATGTCTAACTCAACTTGTTGTTTAATACAACCAAGGACCTACCCAGCGAAGGTAACACCCTCAGTGTGCTGGGCCCTCACACACAAATCAGTTAAGACTATTTCCCTACAAAACGAAACTGATGGAGGCATTTTCTCTACTGAGGCTCCCACTTCCCAGATGACCCTGGCATATGTTAAACTAATCTAACCGCGCAGTCCCTAAAAGTCAAAACATTTTATTTTTGGAACTGTGTTTCATCAGAGAGTTAAAGAAGCTACTTGCTTCTAGGTTTGAACCAGCTGATCTAAGCCAGAATACAGCTTTTATTCCTTTTCCTCCCAAAAGAAACAGCTAGTGATATATCTTTTTCATATGCAGATAGAGAAAAGTTAAACAAGTGAATGCCAATCAAAGAACAACCATAGTATGAGGAGTTCCCAGGGTGCCAAGGGAGATGGCTCAGTGGTGAAATAGTATGCTTCCGATTCTGTTCTCCCACCTGTCAAGTGTGTCCTCTGAGACGATGCCCACCTAACAGTTCTGTTATTTCTTTTTTATATTTTTTTATTTCTTCAAATATTTCATAAATATTGTCTTTCTTTCTTTCTTTCTTTCTTTTACACTTCCTCCCCTCCTCCCGTTCCCCTCCCGCTCCCCCACTCCTCCTCCTCTCTCTCCCTCCATCTTCAAGAGAGGGCAGGGTACCCTGCCCTGTGGGAAGTCCAAGGCCCTTCCCCATTCATTCTGGCCTAGGCAGGTGTTCATCCAAATAGACTAAGGTCCCAAAAAGCCAATACATGCAGTAGAAACAAGTCCCAGTGCCATTATTGATGGCTTCTCAGTCCGTCCCCATTGGCAGCCACATTCAGAGAGTCCGGTCTGATCACATGCTTGTTCAGTCCCAGTCCAGATGGATTTGGTGAGCTCCCATTAGATCAGGCACACTGTCTCAGTGGGTGGACCAACACCTCCCAGTCCTGATTTCCTTGCTCAACTTCTCCCTCCTTCTGCTCTTCAAGTGGACCTTGGGAGCCCAGTCCATTGCTCTGATGTGGATGTGGGTCTCTGTCTCTATCTCCATCCATCGCCAGACGAAGATTCTATGGTGATGTTTGAGATAATCATCAGTGTGATAGTGGGGCAAGGCCAATTCAGGCACCCTCTCCTCTGCTGCCCAAGGACCTAGCTGGGGACATTCCTGTGGACACCTGGGAACCCCTCTAGAGCCAAATCTCTTGCCAACCCTAAAATAGCTCCCTTAATGTAGATCTCTTCTTCCCTGCTCCTATATCCACCCTTCCACCATCTCAACCATCCCACTCCCCCAAGATCCCTCCAATCCTCCCCTTCTCCCTTTTCCTTTCACCTCTCCCCTTCTCCTAACCCCATCCACACCCCTACCCCCACCCCTGTGCTCCCAACTTTTGCCCAGCGATCTTGTTTGCTTCCAATTTCCAGAAGGATCTATATATGTTTTTCTTTGGGTTCACCTTGCTATTTGGCTTCGCTAGGCTTGTGAGCTATAAGTTTAATGTTCTTTGTTTATGGCTAGGGTCCACTAATGAGTGAGTACATACCATATTCATTTAATTTCTTTCTTTATTTCTTCCTTGACCCAGGAGTGGTTCAGTAGTTGACTGTTCAGTTTCCATGAATTTGTAGGCTTTCTGGGAGTGAAATTGTTGTTAAATTCTAACTTTATTCCATGATGATCCAATAAAATACAGGTGGTTACTCCAATTTGTTTGTATCTGTGGATGTTTGCTTTGTTACTGAGTATGTGATCAATTTTCGAGAAGGTTCCATTAAATGCTGAGAAGAAGGTATATTCTTTCCTGTTTGGGTGGAATGTTCTATAGATGTCTATTAAGTCCATTTGATTCATTACTTATGTTAGTTCTCTTATTTCTCTGTTAGGTTTCTGTCTGGTTGACCTGTCCATTGGTGAGAGAGGAGTGTTGAAATCTCCTACTATTAGGGTGTGGGGTTTGATGTGTGCTTTGAGTTCTAGTAATGTTTCTTTTACATATGTGGGTGCTTTTATATTAGGGGCATAGATATTCAGCATTGAGACTTTGTCCTGATGGATTATTCCTGTTAAGAGTATAAAATGTCCATCTCCATCTCTTCTGATTGATTTTAGTTTGAAGTCAATTTTGTTCGATATTAGTATAACCACACCCGCTTGTTTCTTAGGGCTGTTTGATTGAAAAACCTTTTCCCAACCCTTTCCTCTGAGATAATATCTGTCATTGTGGTTGAGGTGTGTTTCTTGTAAACAACAAAATGTTGGATCCTGTTTTCGTATCCATTCTCTTAACCTGTGCCTTTTTATAGGTGAATTGAGTCCGTTGATATTAAGTGATATTAATGACCAGAGGTTATTAACTGCGGTTATTTTGGGGGGTTGTAGAGTTTGTGTGTTTCCCTTCTTTGAGTTGTGCCAGTGGAGGGCTGTTAGATGTCTGTGTTATTATGGGTGTTGTTTTCTTCCTTTAGTTGTGGTTTTCCTTCTAGTACTTTCTGTAAGGCTGTTTGTGGCAATGTATTGCTTAAATTTGTTTTTATCCTGAAATACCTTGTTTTCTCCATCGATAGTGAATGAAAGCTTTGCTGGGTATAGTAGTCTGGGCTTGCATCCATGGTCTCTTAGTTTCTGCAGCACATCTATCCAAGACCTTCTGGCTTTTATGGTTTCCATAGAGAAGTCAGGTGTAATTCTGATAGGTTTACCTTTATATGTTACTTGAACTTTTTCCTTTGCAGCTCTTAATATTCTTTCTTTGTTTTGTATGTTTTGTGTTTTGATTATAATATGGCAAGGGGATTTTTTTTTTGATCCAGTTATTTGGTATTCTGTATGCTTCTTGTACCTTCATAGGAATATCCTTCTTTAGGTTGGGAAAGTTTCCTTCTATAATTTTGTTGAATATATTTTCTTGACCTTTGAGCTGTAATTCTTCTCCTTCTTCTAACCCTATTATTCTTAGGTTTGATCTTTTCATGGTGTCCCAGATTTCCTGGATGTTTTGTGTTAAGAATTTTTTGGATTTGCTGTTTTCTTTGATCAATGCGTTTATTTCCTTTATAGTATCTTCTGCGTCTCAGATTCTTTCTTTTATCTCTTGTATACTGTTGGTTATACTTTTCTCTGTAGTTCCTGTTCATTTACCCAGATTTTCCATATCCTGCATTCCCTCGGTTTGTGTTTTCTTCATTGCCTCCATTTCAGTTTTCAAGTCTTGAACTGTTTCCATTACCTGTTTGATTGCTTTTTCTTGGTTTTCTTGGGTATCTTTGTGGAATTTATTCATTTCTTCTAACTTTTTGTTAGTCTCCTCATCCATTTCTTTAAGGGAGTTTTTCACATCCTGGTTAATGGTCTCTAACACTTTCATAATGTACATTTAATGTCTATTTCTTCTACTTCTTCTGGATTAGGGTATTCAAGTCTTTCTGTTGCATGTTTGCTGGATTATGGTGTTTTCATGTTGTTTTTCAGATTGTTGGAGGAATTCTTGCATTGATGCCTGCCCATCTCTTCCTTCAAATTCTGTCAGGAGAGTCTTGGCAGTTTGGTCCGATCTTTGCTGTGGCTAACTGTGTACTTGTGGGTTTTTCTTGATCTGCCCTCTCTTTGGTCCCCTCAGCACTGGAGTTGGCTCTCAGATCCCCTGCGCCCTGAATTAGGCTGTGGTGATGGATCTAAGTACCCTGCAGATGGAAAGGAGTGCTTGGGGGCAAGCTGGGATGGGATAGGTAGAGAAAGCCAGTAGCTGGGGAGAAGCTCCGCTGAATGGCCAGAAAGTTTAGGGGATTGGAGAGGGCCTGGGGCGTCTGGCTGACCGGGCAAGCACACACTTACCCCTCTGGATGTATCTCCTGGTACAGGAGCAAGTCCACTTGCTGGCCAGGGACCTTGCAGAAAAAAGGGCGGTCTTGCTAGGTGCAGGCTTGGTAGAACAAAGAAACCCCTGTAGCAGTTGCACTCACCGCTTTGTTCCCAGACCCTCAGCCCAAAAGCAGGCTGATTTGGGGGATCCTATAACCCCGCAGATGGAAAGGGGATCTTGGGGGTCAAGCTCGGATGGGATAAGTAGAGGAAGCCAGGAGCCGGGGAGAAGCCCCGCTGAATGGCCAGAAAGTTTAGGGGATTGAGGGTGCCTATACTCCGTTCCCGGGGCATCGGGCCAGGCGGGCACACACTTACACCTCCGGATGGATCTCCTGGTACAGGAGCAGGGCCACTGGCTGGCCAGGTACCTCGCAGACAAAGGGCGATCTTGCTAGGTGCAGGCTCGGTAGAACAAAGAACCCTGTCGTTTCTTTAGTTTTCTTGCGAGTCAGAAAAGTAAGGAAGATCGGTAAAATCCCCAAAGCCCTCCTTAAGCATTCTTCATAGCATCCTTTGGAGATTTTAAATAATATCTTTCCCTTTGTGTCTTTTAGGGTCACTCTGCTTTTCCTGATACCTGCCTGCACACGTGTTATACAAACCTAGGCTATGTTCACGGTCTCCTTGAAAATTCCAAGCCTCATGTTTTCCTTCCCCATTCTGAATTATTACTTGCAGAATTGAAGGAGATAATTGCCATTATACAATGTGCTGACTGTTTAGAGTCCACAGCTCTTCCTCCCTTGTCTAAGCTCACTCCATTACAGCTAGGCTAGGAACTTGAGAACTGAATTTCCCATTCTCCTTTGCAAACGGGATACAGAAACAAATTAGTTTGTACCAATGCGTGTGAGTATAGAAGAGAGAAGAGACCAGTTATTCCACTCCTGTAGTAGCAGATGACAATTATATGATCCTTTTTAGAGTGAGTTTTGCTATGGTCTTTGGGTATTTCTCTTTGAATCACCTGACTATTTTCTTTGGTTATGTATAAGGTTTCTGTGCATAAAATTAAATAAACATTCACTTATAAATGTCTAATACATTTTAAATTAATGTTAAATATATAAAATATATATTCTAGCATGGGCAGAAACAGCTATTTACTGACCTTAGAACTCTGTTCTAAGATGAAAACCTATCCAAGTCAATTAAATTGTCTTATAAGTACCTAATCCACTGTGTGGAATATATATCCTCTCAAAGTGGTATCAGTTTCCCTGACCGACCCAATTAATAAATATAAACATTATACATTGTAGTTCCTGACACACACGGATGGGATTGTCAATAAACAGCCATTTGTAACAGTGGTAGTGGACACGGCCACAGCAGAAGCAGAATAATACATCCCCACATCTTTCCCCCAAACAGGTTTGCTATCTTTCAAACTAGAGAAGGTTGTATACAATGGAAATCATAGAGAAATACCACACTGGAATTTAGAGTTGGATGTTGTATTAGTTATTTTTGGTTGTGATAGAATCCCATGACCAAAAGTGACATATGAAAGGATCTTATTTGGACCTATGGTTCCAGAGGGAGAGTTTGTAATGGAAGGGAAGACATGACAGCAGGCAGCTGGAACAGGAGGCTAAGAGACCACATCTTCATGAAGTAGAAAGGGAGAAGAGAGCAAGTCTATAAATTCTCAAAGCCCACCCCATCCATCAAGGCTCCACTTCCCACATCCCCCAAACAGTGTCCATCTGGAAATCACATATTAAAATACGGTGCCTTTACTAAAACTAGCAAAGGTCCAATAATTCATTTATCAAATATTCTTGGTGTAATTTATCTTTCTGTGATTTGGAGAAATGATCTAGAGGAGAAACTAGTTGATATGGGTCCACATGCCATATGACCACTCATTAACATTGACTGTGCACAAGTCAGCCTCTGTGAGTAGGTTTTTAAACTTGGAAGATGAAATGCTCAGAGAAAATCCTTACAGAGGGTTTGGGCAGTTGACGTGAGAAGTTTCTCAAACCAAGTATGCAATGACTTTTAAGGTCCTGGATAACTACCTACCTTAAGTCATTTAAATATCGTCCTGAAACCATATGCATGTGATTAATTTTCCTAAGGAAGAAAACATTTGCATATCAAAGATGATTCTTCGTTTTAACACTGCCTACCTCCTGTTCAAATTACCATCAAAACTTTATTAATAAGGTTATGCTGTCTCATTTCAACCAATTTACAGGCAAGAGGAGAGGCACACATGAAAACTACCCATTTAATTAATTTATTACAATGATACCTCAGAAAATAATTGTGTACTTGTCTTTTCAATCATCAGAATTAAACAAATATTCTAAAATAAACAAGAATAAAAAATTAAAAAATTTCAAGAATATATGTACAGAGAAAAGAGACAGAGATAAGAAGACATTATAAAACACTTTGAAAAGTGAAAACCTTTCAGTAAATGTGAATGTAGAAATCCTCTGTCAACTTGGAGTACTATCAATGACTGAATTCCATTTTATTCTGCTGTTAAAAAACTGTAAATTCTTTTTTAAATTTATTAAAAAACTACTCTTTTGAGGTCTGTGAAATATTTTGCTGGGATTTTGATGGGCATTGCATTGAACCTATAGATTGCTTTTGGTAAAGTTGCCATTTTTACTATGTTAATTCTATCTACCTAAGAGCATGGGAGATCTTTCTACTTTCTGGTGTTGTCTTCAATTTCCTTGTAAAGGCTATTGTAAAGGGTGATGTTTCTCTGGTTTCTTTCTCGGCCCATTTATCATCTGTGTAAAAGAAGGCTACTGATTTTTTTTAGTTAATCTTGCATTCTGCTACATTACTGAAAGTGTTTATGAGTTGTAGAAGTTTTCTGGTAAAATTTTTGGGGCCACTTTTATAAACTATCATATCATCAGCAAATAGAGTTTGACTTCTTTTCTAATTTGTATCCCCTTGATCTCCTTTTGTTGTCTTATTGCTCTATCTAGGACATCAAGAACTATATTGAATGGATATGGAAAGAGTGGGCAACCTTGTCTTGTTCCTGATTGCAGTGGGATCGCTGGGAGTTTCTCTCCATTTAGTTTGATGTTGGCTGTTGGACTGCTGTATATTACCTTTATTATGTTTAGGTATGTTCCTTGTATCCCAACTCTCTCCAAGACCTTTATCATGAAGGAATGTTGTATTTTGTCAAAGGCTTTTTCAGCATCTAGTGAGAAGATCATACAGTTTTTATTTTTCAGTTTGTTTATATGGTGAATTACATTGACAGATTTTTGTATGTTGAACCAACCCTGCATCTCTGGGATGAAGCCGACTTGATCATGGTGAATGATTTTTCTAATGTGTTCTTGGATTTGATTTGCAAATATTTTATAGACTATTTTTACATCAATGTTCATGAGTGAGATTGGTCTGTAATTCTCTTTCTTAGTATTGTCTATCTGTGGTTTGAGTATCAAGGTAATTGTAGCCTCATAAAAAGAGTTTGGCAATGTTCCTTCTGTTTCTATTGTGTGGAACAATTTGAAGAGTATTGGTATTAGTTCTTTGAAAATCTTGTAGAACTCTGAGCTGAAACCATCTGGTCCTGGGCGGTTTTTTTTTTGTTTGGAGACTTTTCATGATGGTTTCTATTTCTTTAGCAGTTCTAGGTCTATTTAATTTTCTTATCTGGTCTTGATTTAATTTTAGTAAGTGATATGTTTCAAGAAAGTTGTCCGTTTCCTTTAAGTTTTGTGGATTACAGTTTTTCGAAATATGACCTAATGATTCTCTGGATTTCCTCTGTGTCTGTTGTTATGGTCCCTTTTCATTTCTGATTTTATTAAGTTCGATATTCTCTCTCTGCCTTTTGGTTAGTTTGGATAAAGGTTTGTCTATTTTGTTGATTTTCTTGAAGAACCAACTCTTTGTCTCATTGAATGTATTATTTTCTTTGTTTCTATTTTGTTGATTTCAGATCTCAATTTGATTATTTCCTGCCCTCTGGTTCTCCTGCATGAGTTTGCTTTTTTTTATGTTCTAAAGTTTTCAAATGTTCAGTTAATTCACTAGTGTGGGATTTTTCCCACTTCTTCATGTAGGCATTCAGAAGAAAAAAATAATCCAATAAAAAAATGGAGTACAGACTTAAACAGAGAACTCTCAACAGAGGAACCTAAAATGGCTGAAAGACACTTGAGGAAATGCTCAGCATTCTTAGCCATCAGAGAAATACAAATCAAAATAACTCTGAGATTCCATCTTATACTTGTAAAAATGGCCAAGATCAAAATCACTGATGACAATTTATACTGGAGAGGTTGTGGAGTAAGGCAACACTCCTGCATTGCTGGTGGTAGTGTAAACTGATACAGCCCCTTTAGATATGAGTATGGCAATTTCTCAGAAAATTAGAAAACAACCTTCCTCAAGACCCAGTAATACCACTTTTGGGTATATACTCAAATGATGCTCAATCATACCACAAGGACATGTGCTCAAGTATGTTCATAGTAGCATTGTTTGTCATAGCCAAACCTGGAAAGGACATAAATGCCCCTCAACCAAAGAATGGATAAGGAAAATGTGGTACATTTACGCAATAGAGTACTACACAGCAGAAAAAAATAATTACATCTTGAAATTTGCAGGCAAATGGATGGATCTAGAAAACATCATATTGAGTGAGGTAACCCAGACTCAGAAAGACAATTATCATATGTACTCACTCATAAGTGGCTTTTAGACATAAAGCAAAGGAAACCAGCCTACAATTCACAATCTCAGATTACCTAGACAACAATGAAGACCCTAAGAGAGACATACCTGGGAAGTAGAAAAAGATGAGATTTCCTGAGTAAATTGGGAGCATGGGGACCTTGGGAGGGGGTTAAAGGGGAGGGAAGCAGCGAAAAATGTATATAGCTCAGTAAAATCAATAATAAAAAAGACACACAAAAATAAAAAAATCCCATCTTTTCTCATTTTACATGCCAAATCTACTTCCTACTCCCTCTGCTTCTCCTGCTCCCCCTATCATCCCCCACATCACACTCCCCATCCACTTCTCAGAGAGGGTAAGGCTTCCAATGGGGAGTCAACAAGTCTAGCATATTGTTTTGAGGCAGGATCAAGGCCCTTCCCACTCTATCTAGGTTGAGCAAGGTATCCCTCCAGAAAGAATGGGTTCCAAAAAGCCAGAACAAGCAGTAAAGAAAATCCTGTTCTCACTACCAGTGGCCCCACAGATTACCCCAGCCATACAACTGTCACCCACATTCAGATGGTCTAGTTTGGTCCTCTGCAGGTTCCCTTGCAGTCAGGCCAGAGTTTCTATTCTCCTATTAGCTCAGATAAGCTGTTTCAGTGGGTGTACCCATCATGGTCTTGACCTCTTTGCTCGTATTCTAAGTCCTTCCACTCTTCAACTGGACTTTGGGAGCTTAACCCAGGGCTGTACTGTGGATCTCTGCATCTGCTTCCATCAGTTGCTGGATATAGGTTCTATGATGACATTTAAGATAATCATCAATCTGACTACAGGGCAAGGCCAGTTCAGACACCCTCTCTACTATTGCTTAATGTCTTAGCTTAGATCATTCTTGTGGACTCCTGGAAATTTCTCTAGTGTCAGGCTTCTTAATAGCCCCATAATGGCTCCCTCCATCAATATATCTCTTTCCTTGTTCTCTTTTTTTATCCTTCCCCCATCTCGACCATCCTGTTTCTTCAAGTTCTCCTCCCCCCTCCCCTTCATCCATTTTCCTCCCCTTCTGCCTTCCCTACTTTCCCCCAACATCCATGTTCCCAATTTTTTCAAAAGTTTTTATTTATTTCCTCTTCCCAACGGGATCTGTATATGTTTCTCTTAGGGTTCTCCTTGCTACTTAGCTTCTCTGGGGTCATGGACTATAGGCTTCTTATCTTTTGCTTTACAGTTAGTATTCACCTATGAGTGGTCACTTTCTTAAGGCCACAGCCAGCGTAGTTAGCGCATGAGATTTGAGTCAAGACAGACCTGAAGTTGAAATCTTGATGCAGTCATTTGAAGTGAAGATTCAGTAGCTTTGGACTGAGTAATATAATCTTCATTGCCCCTGTTTTTAGTAGGCAAAACGAATGGTACTTGTGGAGGCATACAGTGTACAGCAAGTACTCAGTCCAGATGACTTATTTATAGAGAGTGCACTTCCGGCTTGCTTCACTTCGTGTGCTTTCCCTCACTATTCCATTTATTTTAAAGCAATATCCCTATTAGATGCTCAGCTCTTAGAGTTAAATTGATTTTTAAGTGACATCACCTTAAATGGGCAAATAGACAGTGAGAGGACAAAATAAACATCATAAGGTAAATTCAGTGTAAACTGAAAGCAATTGAATTATTAAAGATTAAGTATATTTTGTAAAATTTGATTAAGAATATTGTCAACATTTAATCTTTTAATATACCATTGTTTTCAGCAGCTGATGGCCAATCATTCCCAGTTTCTCTACAAGGATGAACCTGAAATACCCAACATGATCCAGCAGTATGTGTAAGAGAGGGACCAATCAGGTTACCATCACTGTCAGAGCAACTCTAATTATGAAGGAAAGGTTAAAAAGATATAAACAAAGGGGCTCAGGAAAGTGATTTTTCAATATATTAATAAATGAGGGTGGGTAAAAGCATAAATAGTAAACTCTAAATCAGAAACTGTGAGTCACCAATAATGTGTCTTTGTCTCATTATGGAAGAAAATAAAAGCATTCCCTTTGCTTAACCGAGAGTGAACTCTTCACTTTGCATTTCCTGTGTCTTCCGTCTTCCCTCTTTGTTGTATTGGTCTAAATCTGTGCCTTCTGGCAGGTTGTCTTGGTAAATCTCTCCCTGTGTCTGTGGCTATGTCTGTTTCTGTCTGAGTCCATTTGTGTATACCTATGTGTCTTTCTGTTTCTAACAAGGACCAACGCTCTGTATTTATTTAACAGCACAGAAAACATCATACGGGAAAGGAATGGGAGATACTTTATAAAAAATTTTGACTTAGTTTTACAAGGGACCAAGTCACTGAATCCAAAGGACCTTCAGTGATCCAAATTACAAACAGTACTACAAACGTCATTGTTCATTAAGCAAAAATCATATGCAGTATTCAATATTTGTGATGGATATTCATTTAAAATGATTGATTTTAAGCTCCATTTTGCTATTTTCAGAAAATGATTATTAGAACACAAGTCACTGCTCTGGGTGAATGGCATGAAAAATATGAATAACTTAAGATTGCAGTCAGCAGTTAGTTTATAAAAGTTGATTATATGGGAAATCAAGGCAAGTAAGGTTGATTGTTATATTTTTCTCTTAAAGGTTTGTTAAACAGGCAGAATACACAGTTGGATAGAAGTCTAAAGTTATGTAAAGCACATTACTAATTGAACTGTAAGGCCCAGCAAAATTTTTAGTCCCTTCAAATATAAAAGATTTTCATCCTAATGCATTGTCAAAATTAGGCTATTTATCAGTCACTCTCAAACTATGATCCATAGTCAATTATGAGCTGTTTTCTAAATGAGCTGAGAAATTTTCCAATACAATGAAACCCCACTAATCTAATTTACTAGTATGTGATGGACCAGGAATTATGCTCAAGATATAGTAGTAAATAAGAGAACAGATCTTTGATCTGCTGTGTGCATAAAAGGTTTAAAAATTATAAATACTATTATGTGCTGTAACAAAGATATAAAAATTATAAATACTATTATGTGCTGTAACAATGATATAAGTGCCTTACAGCAAGAAAAAAGATCAAGAAATGCTATAGAAGTGTCAACAAGAGAAAAATCTGTGCAAGGAAAGCTTTATCAAGATAGTAATGCATAGGTAACATCCTCAAAGGAAAGAGAAGTCTTGTGTAAATATGCTGGGCAGAGGAGACAACAAGGCAAAGTTAAATTTGATGAATACAACAAGGCTTCCTTGACCAATCCTCCCCTTACTAGCCATCTTGGTCTTTCAGTGAAAACAATATATGAACCAGGGAATAAACCAAACTCCTTTCAAAAGCCTGGAAGGTCTGCAATATGCATGCAGGTCTTCATGCTACAGCATTGCACATTGAGACCTGAACTCTGTATACGCAGCAAACTGCTCATAATGACAACATGATGAAATTTAAATAAAATACAGGTGAACATATTATACGGCTACATGCTCACTTCTTCTTGATTCTGAAAACAGAAAACTTTTGAATAAAGATATTATATCATAATCACATAAATATGGTCTAGGCAGTGGACACCCTCACCAGATGACCCATCATGCCAGCCTTTTGTTTTATTGCCTTTAGCCACCTTCCTTTACTACTCTTTGAAAGAGTCCTCGTGTTTTTATTTTGCCCTGAGCACCAGAGGACACACAGCCTGCCTGCCCATTGACCATCATGATCAACTGGGATCAGTGTATGAATTCATGCAACTCAATAAATCTGATTCCTTAATACACTGGGGCTTGAGAGATTTCTCAAAATTCATTGTTCTGTGTTCTTTTGTTCATTCCCCAACATCAAAAAAATATAAAACATGCTTTTGAAGACTTAACTCTAGACCTCTTGATGACAATCTTGCAGCTTGAGAGTGAGAACAATTCAGAAATCCAACCTAGAGGCAGGAAAGATGCTCAATACCATCACATAAGCACCTCTGAGCAGCCTTGACTATTTTTTATCTCTCTCCTCCATGCTTGAACCACGTGGAAAGTTACCTGATTGTTCAAACCAAGTAGAGCCGTATTTCTGTTATTTACATCCAAACCGTTGCTGACATTAGAATTCTCTTGCCTGTGTGCTTTTAATGTGGCCTCACTGTTTTTAACTGTAGATAAAGGTGACCCGTATGAGTCTGGCATTTTTTTCCTTTTCCTCCCCAGCTTTTCCCTCTCCTTCTTCTTCTGCAAAATACATGCTTCCTCTGTTCTGACTGCCATACTCTGCTCTTGGTTGCATCTTCCTATTTATAACTTGCTTTTCCTATCCCCAACTCCACTTAGAAACCATGCAATCTTCCTTACAGCTGACACAATGCTGCTCACAGCCTTCAATACCCAGATGGAATGTTCTTTCTCTAAACAGATCTCTCTGTCATCAAAATCATGTTCTTCCTCTTCATTTCTTTAAAACATTATTTTAAATATATGTATTTGACTAATAAAATTACTTATATCCCTAACTAAATTGAGCATAATCCAAAGTTTTCTTTGAATTTTTATGTGACTAAAGTAAATAATGGCACATACTAGTCATTAAAAAATATTGTGAATTGAATTATAGAGGCAGAGAGAAGAAAAATATCCCAAACTCTCAGAGTGCAGAAGGAATCTGACACTCTGAAAAAGAAGCACTTGGTGCTGTGCATCTTAAAAACATTCTTGAACTTTTGCCTGCTCAAATCATAATAAATAATATTTAAAATGTCACATTGTACATTGAGGGCTTCCATGCTCCTAAAGTATTGAACACTAAAGCATAGATGTAGTAAGCAAAATAGGAACTCTATGCAGCCATCATAGGGCAAGTTGAGTGAGAAGACTGAGAACATCCACAAAGGTTCTGATTCACACATGCGGTCATCATTTCAATCTCTGCCTACTCTTGATGTGCTAGGTATTAGACAATGATCCAGATATAGACAACACAATCTTGAAAAAACTCTCTCTGCTTTTATGAGATTTGTCAAACATTAAAAAAAGACAGAACTGAGCTTTAAAAAAAACTTACTAAATATGTCTTCTGAGGTTCCAGAAACAGTAAATTTATAGAATAAAATGTTGGTGTTTTCTAGGAGATTAGGGAAAACTCTTGAAGAAAGTTTTGAGATGAGGACAACCTACAGTGTATATTAAGATAAACTGTAAAGGAAAAAATAAGGCTAAAGAGTAGAAAGAGAGGAAATGAAAAGGCTGTATGACCAGAGAGACAAGAGGGAGGTCAGGTTAAATTGGTCATTAAGGCTGTGTGACCAACTCTAGCCTTACCATGGAACAATGAAAAGTCACGGAAGGGAGGCAGTCACAGAGTTCCTTCTATTTCTACTTGTGGATTTTGCTCAATGGAACTACAGAAGCGAGGCACAGTCCTGTTCATCATTCTGCCATTAGGAAGACACAGAAGTACCGAAAAGAAAACCGCACCACTTTGGACATACTCCTGGGACATCTAAGCAAAGAAGCATTTGGAAGGGTGAATCCAAAGATCGCAGGAGGGTCTGCTCTGGACATGCTAATGAAGGATTGTTCCATAGATTTGAGGAGTGAAATCTGGACACACCTGAGATTTCCCGGAAGCGTAACTGGGAATGAGAGATATCCATGAGGAGGTTATTGTGAACAATTAATTGTAATATATAACCACAAGTCAAAATCTCTTTGAAACTGTCTGCAAATATTGATGACATTCTTAAACGGATGAATTGGGAAGGTGGTAGTTTGGTTTGGCTTTGTTTTGTTTGTGTTTTTTTTTTAATATCGTCTTTCCTTGCCAAATCACTGGAGTTAATTTAGTCCTCTCCGAGGCATGGCTTCCATCTTGACACAAATGGAACGCTGTTCCTACACTGTTAAAGTCCGCAATAATGTTTAACACAGATAGAACGCTAATGAATAAGAAAACTACTCAGCAGTGCACTCAAATCACTTTCCTTAGCTTCTAAATTTTCTAAAATGCACAGTTAATTACTTAGGAAACCATAATACCCAATAAAATTAAATAGAAAGCAGCCACATAGTTGTCAATTAAAAAAAATCCCCCAGACAAAACAACCGCTTATTTGTCTAACTGTAAAGAAAAGCGAAAAAGGAAGTCCTGCCTATTTCTAAAGAAATTCTTTTAAAAGTTTTTTGTATTTTGTTTTATTTGACTTTATTCTATTTATGTGCACTTGGGTGAGAGGTCAGATCCCCTGGAAGTGGATTTACAGACAGTTGTGAGTGGCCATGTGGGTGCTGAGAATTCAACCTGGGTCCTCTGGAAGAACAGCCTGTGCTCTTAACTGCTGAACCAACTCTCCAGGTCTAACGATCTTTTAAAAGCCATCCACAGAACATATATCAAATATCAAACAAATAACTATTTCATATCTAAAAATAACAAGATGTAAAGAAAAATATTTCACTTCTGGGATGCAGAAAAATAATTGTGAATGATACTGACAGAACTGACAAAACTAAAGAAGTTGAATAACAGGAGATTCTCATTTTAAAATTAGTCTCGAGTTTTCCTGTATGTTTATTTAAGCCTTAAATGCTAATGCAGAGGTTAAAAGTTATACCCAAATAGCAAAGAATTGTTGAAGACCAGGACTGATGTCTAGGTTGGGGCATGCTCTTGATCACAGCTGCCTTCATCCACTGCATACAGTTTTACCTCCTTGTGAGTGAGTTTCACTTGTTAAATTGAATCTCCGACCTATCATGTAGATTAACTTGAGTTTTATTAACCTGAAAATATCAAGGTAAAATATGAAGCTAATATTTGAAGGTGACAGAGTCAGGACCACTTTGCTTATATTTATGTCAGCGAAGAAACATACTTCCCAGTTGTCAAAAAAATAATAATAAATTGAATTAAATAGAGACCTAAAGAACAACAACAAAAACACCCAAAACACAGAAAGTGGGCTCACAGAGTTGTATCCGAGGGTGAATCTGCCCACCAGGCAGCATCAGCCTACAGTTAGTCAGGATGATTTTATAGCAATTGACACTTGACAGGCAACTCTCCACCCATGAGTAGCATGTACCTTTCTCCTCACACGGCTTCCTGGACAGTATTCATGTGATGTGAAAAATCAGACTCTTCATGGGCTGGAAAGATGGCTCAGCACTTCAGAGAACTTGATGCTCTTGCTGAGGACCCGGGCTCAGTTTTGGCACTTTCATAGGGCAGTTCATAACTGCCTATAACTCCAATTCCAGGGCATTCAATACTCTGTTCTAGCCTCCCCGGGAAACCTGTATGCATATGACACAGAAACACACAAGCACACACACAATAAAAAAATTTTTTAAAAAGAATTATGCTTGTTTAATTTTAGATTTTAATATTTTTTCTCACTTAATAAGAAAAATACCAACATTAAAATCTGAGATAGAATAAAATGATGTATGTGTTGTACCTGTTTCCAGGAACTCAAAACCCAATAGAACATACTTCCTGCAACTGTTTATATTCTATTTGCCACATTTAATCAAGTAGAAAGTGGTTCCAAAGTATAGAGCCATAGCTCTCCAACTCTCTTCTGAGGTCCATCCCCCTCCCTTTGACTTCTCCACTAGATTACTTCATAAAAGTCTCCCAGACTCAAATCCTGAATGCAATGTTCTCCCTCCAAACCTGTTCCTTTTTGGCTCTCCTCATGCCATTAAACTGCCGTTAGTCTCCCAGTTGCTTGACTCAGAAACATGGGAATCATCCCACCTCCTGACACCTCACATGGAAATCAAAAGCAACATCCACTGTACCCAATGTGAAACAGATATAATCCACATACTGTCCTCCAACTCCACTATCCTACCACAGCCTGTAAAGCCACCATCAACTCGACTCTTCACAAATGTATTGTCTGTCATTTAACTTTGCTCCTAAGCTTAATCCTCTACCCAAAGTAAAAGCAGCAAATGGTGATATGAGAAAGACACATGCCCAGTCATGTTCATTTCCTGAATAACATTCCTCATCGTTTTGCAGTAGACCTAACATTTCTCTATTTGTTGAGAAAAAAAAGTTAAACAAGCATCCAGTGTACTTCAAATAAAATCCAAACCCCTGTCTATGGTTGAAGGTGCAGCTGTATGTGTCTGAGCTCTTTGTGTCTTCTCGCTCTCCATTACTGTCCACCACAATCACAATCATAGCCACCAGTGTTCAGTCCTGGCACTGATACACCATTGTCCTCATTTTAAAACCTATGTACTTGCTGCTCTATATCCATAAATGTGTGTGTGTGTGTGTGTGTGTGTGTGTGTGTGTTACTTAATTTTTACAAGAGTCTTTTCAGAGACATCCAGTCAAAAAAGAAATATTACACTTTCTCAGACACTTGCAAGATCCAGATGTATGCTTTCTCTCATGGTCACAGATAATTAATTAGATGTTGCTGGCTTTGTTATCCTGCTTAGCCCTTGTTTCCCCTACCAGGTGAACTTCTTCAGGGCCAGACTTAGTTCTCTTAACTAACTGGTAGTCAGTGGCTGCACATTGCAAGAACTCAGTAAGTATTTGTTGGATTGATAAATAATATTAGAAAGTGGTTCATTTTCTACCTTCGAGAATCTTAACACTCAGCCTCAAACAGCTGCCTGGCTCAGAACCAACTGAGACAAAATGTTGGTCTGACACAGTTTATTGTGACAAAGAAAAATAAACTGGAACACATATATTTGATGGAACAGAGGGAGTTTTCCCATCATTTGAAAGGGACTGACCCCAGAGGGCTCTCCTAGTGCTTCCAATTTTACAACTCTTCTTAGAATTCCATTTCATTTTCTTTTTCTTGAATTCAAAAGAGTGTTGTACTGATCATTAATGTGTATACCATATTGATTTTCGAACAATGAAAATATGGTATTTTTCCTAAATGTTTGTTATATTTATTCATTAAGAGAGGAGGCTTTATTGCTAAAATTCTATCAAATATGATAACCTGGACTCGGATCTGCAACACCCATGTAAGAAGTCAGTGTAGCAATGCACATCTTTAACCTCAAGTGATAGGGCATGGAGATGGGTGAATCCAAAGGGTTTCTTGACCAGCGAGTGAAAGACCCTGTCTCCAATATAAAAGTTGCAAATGATGTCAACTACTTGGTCATGCAGATGAGTACAACCAGGCACACTGTGCATTAGCACATACAACACATACAAATACTCAAACACACACACACACACAGAAGAAGAAACTGAAAAAGAAGCCAAGGAATCAGCATTACTAATCTTTCTCAGTCACTATCTTTCTTACATTTCCTAAGAAAACTATTAATTATTCCAAAAAGCAATAATGTATAATAGTGCAATTCTTCATTGCGACACAATTCACAGTTAAATTCCTCTATACATACCCAGAACTATATGGTCAACATGGGGAACACACAGATAAACACCATTACATAGTCCTAAAATTATGTCTTCCTGATGATTTTATTAATGTATGAACACAATTATGAGTCTCCAAAGTGGATTAAAAAGCTCAGCACATTACAATTCTCTCGGACCTAGAAGTTTTTATCACCTCTTACAGCAACAATATTTTTCAAATTAGGGTACATGAAATGCCTTTCTAGAGAAGACTTAAATTCTAGTTCAAGAACATCTAAAGTGTAGCCAGAAGGCATCTTGAGAGAACATCTCACCCTGCCTCTTTATCAGATGCCACAAGTGCAGACGCATCTGGATGTCTAGCAGACTAATCTGCTGAGGCTTTGTGGGCACCAAGACAAAATAGAAAGATATACTCAACACAGAAAAGTCATTAATGACTTTGTTTCAACTTTAATGTCTAGTACCAGCATTAAAGAACCAAAAAGCCAGATTAAAAACAAAGAGAAAAACAAGTAAGAAGCCTAGAATTCGCATTTTTAACTATCACTGAATGTTTGTAGCTAGTTAAAAACAAAGTTTGAAAATCACAGTATAGACTAAAATATCTGGAGGTCAGATTCTTCACCTAGGTGCTGAATTAGTCATCAAACTTAAAATACCTGGTACAGAGTCTTCCTATTCTGTGTTTGTTATTGTTGTTGTTATTCATAGTAATTTATCCTAATATTACTGAGTTTGGCAAGTTAATATACTTTTTCTTCTGGGTCCTTCAACTTGACACTGGAAAAAATAAACTATTTCAAACTAGTCAAAATTAGAAAGCATATAACATTAAGAATGGGTTAAATAAATACCAAATAGTACAGTTCACAAGGAAGTTAAAAGTATAACTTTGATACAACCTACTAATCCCACTTCCTGATGTTAATGGAAAAATTGAAATAAAAGTGTTGAATAGGAGTTTAGATATATTTTTTTCTGGTTCTTTGAGCCTCCTTACTCTTTCTCTAAAGCTCTCTGCCCCCAGCCATGTGGCTACCTTCTCGTGGATCTCCATGTCAGCTTAACTTAAAGGACATGAATTTTCTCCTTCTCTTCTCCATTCTCCTCCTTCAGGTACTTACTGAAATTTACAGCTTGTCTACCTCTTTAAAACTCTGCCAAAAGTGCCCTTGAACACATGTGTGTGTCTATCTATGTGACTGTCTGTGTCTCTCTCTGTGTTGGATAGATAGATAGATAGATAGATAGATAGATAGATAGATAGATAGATAGATAGATAGATACTAATTGATATATAGATAGATAGACAGATAGATCCTTCTTATGTTTGTTAAACCACTAGCTACAATGTCTAATAAAAACTCCCTATGGTTTCACTGAATAAAGAAATGTGATATATACAGTATATAATCTATTGTATATGTGTATATGTACAGAATTTATACAATAGAATATTACACAGTCTTTAGAAATAAGGAGACCCTGTACTCCTTATTTATTTATTTATTACTGAACCTTGAGCATATTATACTAAGTAAAATAAATTCAGTCACAGATATATAATACTTGATTCTACTCACATGAGCTACACGAAGACATCAAATTCAGGAGCAAAGAGTCAAATTCTGGTAGAGGATGTGAAAAGAGAACAGTATGGACTTGCTGTTCATATGTGTCAAATTTCAATCACATAAGACGAGTGCATTCTAGAAATACATTTACAATATCATGCCTACAGATGATAATACAATATTAGAAGCTGTGCAGTTAAAAAATAAGCCAGTAAGAAGATAGATTTTAGGTTGTTTAATACAATAAAAGTTTTAACCTATAAAGGTGACAAATAATACTAGTTGGGTAAACAATGTCTTCCAAGATGAGATTATTATCTAAAAGACCCAATGATATATATAATATGTTCTACATGTCCCATTCTACTCATACAAACATCTAAAGAATTTACTTGGAAAGGACCCAGAATTTTTTAAAGGGAAACTTGAACAACTCCTGAAAACAGTAGGAATCGTTTAATATCATTAGGACCTAGGCATTTACCAAGTATGAAATTATGAAATAAAAATCAGCAAAATAGCAAAACAAACAGAATTTGCAATCAGAAATGGTGGTGAACATCCATACCCAATACATCACTCTTACTGACTGGTTGATTTTCAGCATGACAGCCTCTAGGGTCTTGGTCACTAAGTTTCCTAACTTGGAATGCGTAAAATAAAAGTACCTCTTTTCTGTCTTTCATTAGAAAAAAAACAGGCTTCTAAGGGATAATAGTAAAATAAGATATAATATAAAATTGAAAAAACATAAATATACAAAACAAAGAATAGGATCAAAAAACAGAAGAGGACCAAACAAACAAACAGAAGGAAAACTGACCAAGAGAAGGCACAGGAAACAGATATAGGCACACTCAGGATTCCCATGAAAACACTAAACTGGAAGCCATAATATGTATATACAAAGGACCTGCAAGGTAAAAAAAGGGAAGAAAATTATAATAAAATAAAAATAAAGATGGTAATATAAAAATTTTAAAAAAGAAAAAGCCCTGACATGACATTGTGAGACAACGAACCTCCAAAGGTTCCACTGAATTGCATTTCTATTGGCCATCTGCAGCTGGACATGCAGCCTACCCTCAAGAGCAGTTTGCTTCCCCAGTGAGTCTACCTTAGAGAAAACTAAATTTTCATATGCAAGGGATTACCAATTGGAGATAGCTTCTAGATTAGGGATGGGAACATGTGTACACTTCTCCTTTCAGTTCTAGGACCTCATCTTCTTCAGACCCATGAAAGCCCTGTGCGTATGGCCATAGTCTCTGTGAGTTCATATGTACACTGACTCTATTGATTCAGAAGGCCTTTTTCTCCTGGTGTCCTCCATTCCATTGTCTCTTTCTACCTCCTCTTCTGCAGTGTCCTCTGATCCTTGAAGAAAGGGATTTGATGGAGACACCCTATTTACGGCTGAGTGCACTAATATCTCTCATTCTTTGCAAAATGTCTAACTGTGGGTCTCTATCTGTTCCCATCTGTTTCAGA